>VMDO01008433.1:0-55690 GCA_007922755.1 Pedetes capensis
ACCTCCAGCCCCCTTTCTATTTTCTTATCTTGAGACGGTCTTGCTTAGTTATGTAGGCTGCCTCTGGTCTAGAACTTGCAGTCCTCCTGCTTTTGTCTACTGAGTTTTGGATTCACAGGCACGTGCTGCCACATCTGGCTGAAGTAATCCTTTATTATAAATCGTTAGGAAAAGCTATTCACCTATTTTTAAATTTCCACTTTTTCCCCCATTTTAATTGTTAGAGTTAATAATCATGATTTAGTACCAGTACATGAGTTTCACTTTTGCTAAATATTGCTAGAAATTCTTTATTGCATATAAAGAAAACAGCCCATTGTCTAAATATGGCACTCACTTTTTCACTATGCTATCTTCTACTTCCTTTCTCAGATCATTTTTACACATTTTATTGTAGTTAATTTCCATTAAAACATCTGTCAAAAATGTAGAAGATAGGGGGAGAAAGGCAAATATTAGCTGACCATACACTTAAATTATAATGGTATCAGTGAGATTTAAATTGTTAAGCATTATACAAACTTTTCTGTTGGGATCACAGTTTAATTTTAAAAAGAATAAGGCAATAATCTTTGTGGTGCTCAGACTCAGGAAGCATTGTTAAACACACGTGCTTCCTGTTTGCCTTTGGTAATTTCACTTTAGTGCATTTGGTGTTGAATCTAGGAATTTGCATTTGTAGCCAGCATCCCTAGTGAGATTAGAACCAGTGGCCCACGCCACATCAGCAGAAACATCACCCTAAATATTCTGAACTGGACACTTTAATTCTGGGAACATTAGACCTGTCTTTAGAGTGTGGTGCTGCCTCATCACCTTTGTTACCTCCTGTAGAATGAGGAACTAAGGAGGAAAAAGCATAAAAAGAGCGTTGTAGCACAGGAGGGAATGTGGGGAATTTGTCTGAGTGGTGGGACTTCCGAGTGGTTCCGGAAGCAGTGGATACATCCGGAGTGGAAAACATAGTACGTGGGGTGTTTGTTACAGGTGTCTTCCCAGAAACTGCTCAGGTTGCCACAGATCTCACTTGGAGTGTGTCTAGAAGACATACTGTCTAATGTACTTAAAATGAGAGAGAGGCCCAGGCACAGTGGCGCATGCCTGCAATCCCAGCACCCTGGGAGGCAGAGGCAAGAGGATCACAAGTTCAAAGCCAAAGGCAGCTTGCATAACTTAGTGAGCCCCTGTCTCAGGATAAAAACTGAAAGAGGGGCTGTGGGTGCAGCTCAGTGGTGGAGCCCTTGCAAAATATTTGTGAGGCCTTGGGTTCAACCCCAAGGACCTCAAAAAAATTAAATTAAAAAATAAAATGAGAGAAAAATGTAAAAACATTTAGAAAATGTGTTGTCATGTAATATACTACATGATGTCATGTTAGTAAAACTGGACAGGAAGAGGCAAGGTTGTGCCTGGTGAACTGTCAGGCTGACTGTAATGACTCAGTCAATTCTCTTACCTTGCCTTAATATATATATTCCTGTTGGTTTTCTTTTTATCTTTTCCTTTTCATTAAAAGTTCAAGTCCTTTTAAAAAATTTTTTATTTGGTATCGCTGCATCCCCCACAGTGTTGGGGATTGAACCCAGGACTTTGTGCATGCTTGACAAGTTCTTTACCACTGAACTACATCCCTAGTCCTTGATTTTTTACTTTTCAGACTTGTGTTCAACTTCTGAGTTTTAGGCCAGCCCCATAGCTATGGGGATTGAAGGAGTAGGTGTAGGGCTGAGGGTATCACTTGCTTGATTAATGTGAGTCCTTGTTTGCAGAAGCAAAATCTGCCCGTACAGAGAACTTTTTCCTGTTAGCAAGTGGCAGTTTTCTCGAGATTAGAGATCCATTTGAAGATCATTTCAAGTCAAAATATCACTATAAATTGAAACAACTTTATAACAGTGACATTGTCAAGTTACATCCACCAAAGAGTGTGATAACAATAAGAATAAACATTTTAGAAGTCCTGGTGAGATGTGCCTTCCTGGGTTGTTTTTTCAATGGCTTTAAAGTACTTCCCATGTAGATATGGATTTGTGTGTTTATTGAAGCTGAGACAAGAGTTTTGAGTAGGTTCTCTGCCTCTCTTTGAGCAGGAGCCACCTAGCTGTTCCCATCCGCATGCTGTATCATATTGCATAGTGAATTGTGCAACATAACATGAGCTTTCATTCATTGGTTTTGCTAGATACCCACACATTGTGATCAAATTGAAGCAAATGGAGGCTTGCAGCTACTCCAGAGGCTATATCACCTTCACAAAGACTGCCCTAAAGTGCAGAGAAATATAATGCGTATCATCGGAAATATGGCTTTGAATGAACATCTTCATTCTACTATAGTGCGCTCAGGTAACAATTTTGTTATATACTGAGCATTCTTTATCTGTTATTTGTAGCCATAGCACACTAACACCCAATCCCACCTGATATCAGAAGCTAAGCAGGATTGGTCTGGTTAGTCCTTGGATGGAAGCCCACCTGGGAATACCAGGTGCTGCATGTTAGGGAGAAGGACCTGGCAATCCACTCCTGAAACAATCCACCATTGAAAACCCTATGAATAGCAGAGAAGCACTGACAGCAGTCCTGGGCATGGCACAATGTCGGAGAGTGTTTCATTCTGTGGTACATAGGGTCGCTATGAGTCAGACCTGGCTCGACAGCACCTAACAGCAACACGAACATTCTTTATCCAGTCCTTGTTCTCCCACTGCCACTCCTCATGATGCATGAATTTTTTAATAGAAGTAAGACTTTTCCTAGCATTAGTATGGGTCCTTAGAGCATGTTATTTTGGTAGGGGAAAAGAATTACTTGAGATTGCAGTTTTTGTCATGACGGCCAGCTAATTTATATTTTTCAGTACTAAGGGGTTGAGGGAGAAGGGCCTGGCAATCTACTCCCAAGGCAATCCCGAAACAGTCAGCCATTGAAACTCTATGAGGGTCACTATGAGTCGGATACTGACTCGACAGCACCTAACAACAACAAAACAAAGGGGTGAATCCAGGGCCTGGTACCTGCTAGGCAAGTGCTCTGACACTGAGCCATACCCCATCCCCTTTTGTATTTTTATTTATTTATTTATTTATTTATTTATTTATTTATTTTTTGCAGTACTGGGGGTTGAACCCAGGGCCTTGTGCTTGCATGCTCTGCAAGTGCTAGACCACTGTGCTGCACCCCTAGTCCATTTTTTCACTTTCTGAGACAGGGTCTTGCTAAATTACACAGACTGCCTCTGGTCTTGAACTTGCGATCCTCCTGCCTCTGCCTCCCAAGCTGCTGGGATTACAGGCATGCGCCACAGCGGCCAGCTGTATTTTTTATTTTGAGACAGGGTCTCACTAATTTGTGTAGGCTGCGTCTGGCCTCCAGCTCAGTCCTCCTGCCTCAGCCTCTGGAGTTGCTGGGATTATACGTGTGTGCCATGGCATCCAGCCTATTTAATTGTTTAAACCATTTTCAGTGTAATTTGGCATACACCAAAAAGAGGCCACTGTATAATTAATTTTCCTCTTATACCTAATAAACCATCTGAGCGTAAATATGTAAGTCCTTTTCTTCCCTCCTTTTCTTTTCTTCCTTTCTTCCTTCCCTCTTTTCTTTCTTTCTCTCCCTTCCTTCCATCTTTTCCTTCTTTGCTTTTCGCCCTTCCTTACCTCCCTGCCTACCTTCCTTCCTGCCTTCCTTCCTTCCTTTCTTTCTGTCTTTCTTCTCTCCTTCCTCCCTGCCTCCCTTCTTCTCTGTCAGTTGGGCACATGGATTGCTCTTTTTTAATAGTTTATAATTTATTTTTGTACCTGATAATCTGATACCAGATCATCTCAGCTTTAACTAGTGGGAGTCCCAGCAGACAGACCCTGTGTCCTTGTGATATGCCCACATCATTTTGGAGGGCCATTCCTTTCTTGCTGTTATAATACAGTGTCTCAGGTTCATTTCTCTGAGGAATGCCCTTTCCTTTTAGTGGAGAGTGATTATTAGAGACCAAGATCTGAATGCTAAGACTGCTTATGGCACCTGGGATATCTTTTCTTCTTGGTTCTTTCAATAGAAAGAGCTATATAATTAGATAGATAGATGGGTTACATACATACATATACTAGATATAGATATATACATATATACAAATAAGATATGTGCATATATACCCACATATTCATTGATATACATATACATATATTAGTAGTTGCTGGGCTGGGATTTAGCTCAGTTGGTAGAGCGCTGCGCGGCAGTCTCTGAGGTCCCGAGTTCAATTCCCAGCACCACAAAAATGGGAGAAGGGCCTGGCAATCCACTCCCAAGGCAATCCCAAAACAGTCAGCCATTGAAAACCCTATGAGGGTCGCTATGAGTCGGATACCGACTTGATGGCACCTAACAACAACAACAACAGCATATTAGTAGTTATGAATTTACTCTTTTTTTTTTTTTCTTGTACTGGAAGTTGAACCCAGGGCCTCACCCTTGCATGCTCTGCAAGTGCTGGACCACTGAGCTGCACCCCCAGCCCCCCTTTTTTTTTTTTTTTTGGAGACAGGGTCTTGCCAAATTACACAGACTGCATCTGGTCTAAATAGAGAAAATGGACCTTGCTCACTTTTTTCCTTTTTTGAGATCCCTCAGTGGGTCTGGGTTTGAGGACATCACAGTATTGTGCTATGGGACTCAGAGGCTCTTAGGGCAGAATGGAACTGGAATGGTTGGGCTTTTCCACCCAGGACAGACACTTGAGCCTCACCTTTCTGTAACCTCTTTCTGTTTGAAACCTCTTTGTGCAATCTGAGATGGATTTGCATCAGTGTTCAGGAGATCTGTTCTTTTCACCAGGCTGGGTGTCCATAATGGCGAAAGCCTTGAAATCTCACCACATCATGGAGGCTTCACATGCTGCCAGAACCCTGGCCAATCTAGACCGAGAAACTGTGCAAGACAAATACCCGGATGGCGTGTACGTGCTCCACCCCCAGTACCGAACGAGGTGAGCAAGCACAATAGTCGCTTTATCTATTGGGAATGTAAATACAGTGGGCTTTAAATTTTATTTCTGCATAGTTTAGATAAGTACCCTATGTTGTTATTGTTAGGTGCCTTCGAGTCGTGTTCGACTCATAGCGACCCTCATAGGGTTTTCAATGGCAGATTGTTTCGGGATTGCCTTGGGAGTAGGTTGCCACATCCTTCTCCCATTTTGTGGTGCTGGGACTTGAACTTGGGACCTCAGAGAATGCAGAGCAGCACTCTACCAACTGAGCTAACTCCCAGCCCAAGTACCCTATAAATGCCTTTTATTATTTATTTATTTGCGTTTTGAGATAGTTTTGCTATGTATCCCATACTAGCCAGGATCCTCCTGCATTAGTCTCCCAAGTGCTGGGATTACAGGTCTGCACCACCATGCCTGGTTATAAATATCTTGAAATACTTTATGAGTGTGTCAGCCTGGCTTATGCCTATAATCCCAGTGACCTGGGAGGCAGAGGCAGGAGGATCACAAGTTTGAGGCCAGAGGCAGCCTGTATAACTTAGCAAGACCCTGTCTCAGGTTAAAAAATAAAAAAGGGGCTTGGGGGGGGGGAGCAGTTCAGTGGTAGAGAAAAAAAAGAAAAGAAAAGAAAAGAAACAATTTGTCCATCATCTAAAGAAGAACTGAAGATTGAAGGCTGCCATGAAAAGACATGAACTCAGTTTCCAGAGTTGTTTAACAAAGGGTTTGCCTTCAGTGAGGCTGCATTCACCTGTTGGAATATGGGGCACTTAAAACTTTGTAATGCACAGCTTCTTTGTTTTAAGGTACTTTTACTTAAATCTGAGTTCATAACAATTTGGATGGCAGTAGTCAGTCTGAAGAGGAAGGAAACGAGACATTATTGTAGGCAGGCAACTAAATGGGCCTGGGCCTAGAGCTAGGTATCAAAACAAGTGTAGGAAAGAATAACTCATAATGAAGTTGACTCATCCTCCTTTTAAGATTATTGCTAGTCACTATTTCCACTTGTATCGTTGGTAAGACAATAGTTGTAGAAGTTACTGAAAATAAAAAAAGTCCATATTTTTTGGCTTTTTCACAGGGTACTTTTAAAACAAATGTAAAAACTTGTTCAATTTGCAAAATGAATTCACTGCAGGGCGCAGTGGCCCACACCTGTAATCCCAGCAGCTCGGGAGGCAGAGGTGGGAGGATCGCAAGTTCAAGACCAGAGGCATTCCACGTAACTTAGGGAGACCCTGTCTCAAAAAAAAGTAAAAAGTAATGTGCTGGGGGTGCAGCTCAGTGGTCCAGCACTTGCAAAGCATGCAGGCATGAGGCCCTGGGTTCAACCCCGAGTACCGCAAAAAAAAAAAAAAAAAAATTCACCGTTTAATTCCAATTTGTAAATAAAATATTATGATAACGTATTTTATGTGTGTATGTACATATGTGTACTATAATAGCTTTAAACTAATATACTATCTATAATTTTTAATATCAGATCCAAAGAAAGAATCTGTTACTTGAAAATCTCATTTACTGTATTTCTGATGAACATTATTTTCCTTAATTTTGGAATCTCTTTTCTGTAGAATGACTTTGAAACTGTATCAGCATATTCTTACCTAACTTCTTAAATACTTTGTCTCGTGGAATAATCTTATGGACTTGGTTAGAGGTTCATCTGATGGTGTCTTGTTGAATAGTCTCATGGACTGTTTAGAGGGTGATCTGACCATGGCGGCTGTCACTTATGGATCACTGAGTTCATGACAGCTGATGTGGTTGGTCTGCGTGGCTAGGTAATTCTCCGTTTTTATAGCAATAGCAGCGAGCATGCTCTGGGCGTCTTTACCAGAGCTCTTAGGATTCCTCAGTAACCCTGTGCTTATAAAACGTGCCATAATGAATTCTCTTATGTCACATAAACCTGCTAAAGCATCATCCACAGAGTGCTGTGTGGATTCTTACCACAGTAGTAATGCACTTATTCTGCTTCTTTTTAAAACTCTCTTCCCTCTTAGTCAGCCCATTAAAGCCGATGTCCTTTTTATTCATGGCCTTATGGGAGCAGCATTCAGAACCTGGCGCCAACAGGACATGGAACAGGTTCTGGCCGAAAAGACTCTGGAGGATGAAGACAGCTACACTACGTGCTGGCCCAAGGTAAGGAGCAGTAGCTCTGGCAGCCCCCTCGCCCACCCACATTGAAGCAGGAGGCACTGTGGTGGTGGCCTCGCTGTGACGTGTACCTTGTCTGCTTTCACTGGGGTTTTCTCCATGTAGTTCTTTCCCAGAAGCTGCACTTGTGACCCTATGTTGGGTAATTTCTGCTGAGGCTGCAGTCTGTAACTCTCAAAGAATATTCTGCAAGTAAAAAATAAAGGCAAGAGTATAATAGCCTTCCATTAAAGCACAGTGTAAAAGATAATATAACCACAATTGTATTCATAATAGTCAATTTCATGATCTTAACAATTATAAAACTAGAAAGGCCATTTTTTCGTTTGGTACTGGGGGTTAGAACTCAGGCTCTCGAGCCAGGCACCGTGGCGCACGCCTGTAATCCCAGTGGCTCGGGAGGTAGAGGCAGGAGGATCATAAGTTCGAGACCTGAGGCAGTCTGCAGAACTTAGTGAGACCCTGTCTCAGAAAAGTAAAAAAAATGGGCTGAGGGTACAGCTCAGTGGTCCAGCACTTGCAGAGCATGCAAGCGCGAGGCCCTGGGTTCAACTCCCAGTACCATAAAAAAAAAAAAAAGAAAAAAAAAGAACTCAGGGTTTCCTGCATACAAGGCAAGTGCTGTACCACTGAGCTGCATACTCGCCCCTTTTTAAAATTTTTTATTTTGAGACAAAGTCTCGCTAAATTGCACAGGCTCACTCTGGGCGTTGAACTCATGATCCTCCTGCCTCAGCCTCCTGAGTTACTGAGGTTACAGGTGTGTGCTTCAGTGCCTGATGATGCTGATGAAACTTATCTAAATCAATTTAGAATTGATGTTCCATCTACGTGTGAATAGTTTCTTGGGCTTTGCTCCACTACTTCTTATTGTCACAAAGCTTATTAAGTAGAAAAAATGGCTTGTGCTTTCTCTGTGGTGATACTGAAGTCTGGAGATGACTATCAACCCCAGGTCCCCGGAGACAAACTGTGACTGCCATTAGTAGCCTCAGGTCTGAAATGCCCACCATTGGAGTATATGGTATACCCTGAGATCATAGCTTTCTACTCAATGCTTTCAAAAGCCTGCTGGATGTAGACTCCAAAAGCAAGCATTGCTTTTTTCTCTAGCAGATTAAAATGGAAAATGTTCTCATCACACCTTCATTGACCTTATGCTGTAAAAACTGATACCACTATGACCATAGATGTAAAAAGATAAGGTGCTTGTTTGTATAGTCACTTTCAAACCTGATTCCAGTGTCATCTTTAATTAGTTGTTCATTGCAAGAGGCATTTAGTTATACATTTCAGTTACTGGGAAGTAATTGGGGTGGTAGAAATTCATGCATATTCTTATCTTTCATTTTAGACGTGGTTAGCAAAAGACTGTCCTGCTCTCCGAATTATATCTGTGGAATATGACACCAGCCTCAGTGACTGGAGAGCAAGGTGCCCTATGGAAAGGTAACTTGATTGATTGATGGATTTTTATGGTACTTAAGGGTTGAATATAGCGCCTTGCTCTTACTTTGCAAGTGCTCTACCCCTGGGCTGCATCCTCAGCCCCTTTTTAATTTTTTTTAATTTTGAGTCAGGGTCTCGCTAAGTTACGTAGGCTGCATCTGGCCTCAAACTCTTGATCCTCCTGTCTCCACCTCC
This sequence comes from Pedetes capensis, assembly GCA_007922755.1. Taxonomy (NCBI): domain Eukaryota; kingdom Metazoa; phylum Chordata; class Mammalia; order Rodentia; family Pedetidae; genus Pedetes; species Pedetes capensis. The sequence goes on from VMDO01008433.1 coordinate 8,797, forward strand.
CAAGTTACTGGGATTCCAGGCATGTGCCACCGTGTCCAGCATTTTGGAAAGGTAAGTTTAGAGGGGATGTTAGATGTATGGGTTTGTGTAAATGCTCTAACACCTTTTTTCTCTTCCTTCTAGAAGGAATTAGCCCTAAACAAACAATGAACTAGTGTAAGGCTTAGATATTTTGTCAATGGTGGCCTCCTGGTTCATTCTCAAATCTTATAATAATGAGGGACCATAGATTCCACAACAAAGTCTTCACTTCTACTGGAAGTAAAAGTGATATATTTTGCTTTTGTGTTCATAATGCTACACTGGCTAAAGGAAGCAAAGAAAAAGGTGCTGTGCAGTTTTGTCCCCTATATCCCTCTTATGTCCCATGTGCCATTTGAATACATGGAAAAAACAGCCGGTTTCTGGGTTCCAGGATCTGATTGTAGCTTGTGGCTCCCCTTGACTCACTGTGCAGTCTGAGAAAAGTCATGCAGTGTGTCTGGGAAGCTTTGTCCACAGACGGGGAGGTGGTCTGCTCAGTGTTGTCACACCATGCTCTCTGAATGGACCCTGTGTAGGCGCTCAAGAAGGCTGCTAAGGCAAGTGGCCAGGGCCCAGGCCTCCCTCTTGTTTCTCCCAGAGGAGCTTTAGGGGACCTTTGTTCTGAAGAAAGCTGTCTTCAGATAAACAGTGTGGAACTACCGCACTGGATAGTTTTGAAGTTCCTTTTTAGTTTGAAAATTGCTTATTTTGAACTCTCTGATTTCAATGGTTTCCTATTATTTCTACATAAACCAAGTTGATGAAAGCTTAATATCTGTGGCATAAATACAAGTAGAACTAACACTTAGAAGAGACAGCCAGATCCCTAGGGACACTTTTATTGCCAGGCCACAGAATGAGAAGAGACACACACACACACACACCCTAAGTGCTGGTGACAGCTCAGATGAGACTCAAGTGTGACCAATAAAAATTGCCAGACACATTTGATACTCAAACGATTCTTGTTTAGTACATGAATGGCCTGTTCCGAGTTTAGATCATCCTAACTATGCTAATGAGTTTCAAGTTGAGAATGAGCAATTTCAGAAACTGAGCAGAGAGAACAGGGGTATTTCTCACTCCAAAATACACTTCATAGCATTCATCCAATAAACAAAGTTCTGTCTTAGATAGTTAGATAGGAAGATTTGGGGGATCACTGCCTCCCGTCATGCCTGCTGTTTTCGTTTTGTTCAGAAAGTCCATTGCATTCAGAAGCAACGAACTTCTCAGCAAGCTCAGAGCTGCTGGTGTTGGGGATAGGCCAGTGATTTGGATATCACATAGCATGGGAGGTAAGGATGGTTTCATCTTTGCAGTGACCATCAGGAGGTGGTTGTTACTGTTGCAGCCAACCTGAAATTCTTGTATCTCTGTTTTATTTACCAGTAGCCCTTTCCCCACCACATCAATATATTGGGCTGTGGCTGGGACTTTTAAAGTTATTGCTCTCCTTCTATGCTGTTTGTTTTTCTAGAGGGGACAACTAATAACACCACCTAAGAGGGCTTGGGTTCATAACTTGATGCGTTCATGTCATGGTAGGGTAAATATCACACTGAGTGATGTTTATAAGGCAGGCTTAGATAAGCCAGCATTCCTGACTGGCTCCAGGGTCTCTCCTTTCTTCCCTTTCTGTGCCCCTTCCCATTGCAGACTCCATTGTTGCCTCTGCCCACAGCCCCAGCTCCCAGGTGCCCAGAGATGTCAAGGAGATGTGATCCCAGCTGCTCTCCAGGCCCCAGGTGCTGTGTTTTGGGGCCAGGGGCTCTTTGTCCAGCTGCATTCCCTGCTGATCCTGCCCTCTACCCTAGTCTAGCTCCCAGCTCTCCCCATCCACTTCTCAGACGGCCTTTCCTTAGCCCCAGCCTTGTGTATCTAAGGCAGTGCTCGTGATAGCCAAGCTCAGACCAAGGCTTTTTGCTGCAAGAAAGGTGGCTATAGCCCTTCTTGTCCTCAGTGATCCACTGTCACCATCTCTGGGATTTTTGCTTTACTGGGGTACGGTAGGAAGAAGAAGGGGCCGTCCTGGGTATCTTTCCCACAGTACCTGGTTTTCCTTGGTGGGACTGTGACTTTGCACATTAGCACTTCTGGGTGTAGGCTGTCCTAGCAGGAGCGACTGACTGCTACAGCCACTTCAGTGAGGGCGTGCCAAGCTCAGGCAGGGCTTGGCCCTCCTCCAGTGGCCAGCAGGCCCTGTGATAGAAGCTCTGCCCCACAAACGAGTTTCTAGCATCCTTTTTGTAGGCTTGTGTTATATATTTTAGATGGTCAGGAGTGTTAATAAGTGTTACTATTTTAATTGTTTAAGGCCCTGTTTCTTATACTGCAGAGAATTATTTGAATTTTTTAAAAGCATCTTTCTTTCTCTGTATTTCTCATTTGCTGTATTTTTCTTTCTTAAAAGAATAATAGAGGAAAAGAAAATAGCTTATACACTGTTTTTCTTTCTCCTCCGTGACTAGGTCTTCTTGTCAAAAAGATGCTACTGGAAGCCTCCAAGAAGCCAGAGCTGAGTACTGTTATAAACAATACCCGGGGGATGATTTTCTACAGTGTCCCTCACCATGGGTCACGTTTGGCTGAATATTCTGTTAATATCCGATATCTTCTCTTTCCCTCTTTGGAAGTCAAAGAACTTAGCAAAGGTAATATTTCCTGTTGTGAAAGAAATTTGGGTTGTATAACATTACAAGGAATGAAAGAGTTTCTGCCTTAAATATATTATCTCACCTTATTATTTGTATATAATTGCATTATATACAAAAACACCAGTCCATATTTTTTCTGATTTGGGCCTGATTTTACTTTGAAACTTCTCTTTTTGTTCTTAAGCCATTATTTACTCAAGTCTACCTATAATTTTCCTATTATCTTAAGTAATTAATATTAGAAAACTCATATACTGTTTTAAGTTTTATTTAAAATTATTAGCAAACTTTTTCCCCACAAATTTGGAAAATAGTTAAATGTTGAAATATAAACACTATATTTGTTCTGATAAATAAGCATTTTTTTCTCTGTAATACCTGATTCTTTTTTTTTTTTTGCGGTACTGGTGGTTGAACCCAGGGCCTCACACTTGCATGCTTTGCAAGTGCTGGACCACTGAGCTGCACCCCCAGCCCATTTTTTCACTTTTTGAGACAAGGTCTTGCTAAGTTACACAGACTGCCTCTGGTCTCGAACTTGAGATCCTTCTGCCTCCGCCTCCCGAGCCGCTGGGATTATAGGCGTGCGCCACTGCACCCGACTGGCATATCTGATTCTTAATGTGCTAATTGTCTTTTTGCTTATATTTCCTCTGTATTTCTGCTTATTATGTGTATGTGTGTATGTAGTTCTGGGGATTGAACCCAGGAACTTACCACTGAGCGACCTCTCCATCTCATTTTATTTTGATATAGGGTCTTGCGAAGTTGCCTAGGCCACTCTCAAACTTTTGATCTTCCTGCCTCTGTCTCCTGAGTGGCTGGGATTACAGGTGTGTGTCACCACTCCAAACTCTTTCACTTTATGGAGAGTTTCTTGATGTTGTCTTCTAGAAATTTCTGTTCAATTTTACCTTTTTAAAAATTGAGACCTAATTTTTGTATATCTTTATGGGATATGTTGTGGTAATTTGGTGCATGCACCTAATGGATAATAAAAAAAATCAGAGTGATAAGCATTTCCATATCTTCAAACATTAACCATTTGTTTGTGTTGGGAATTCTATGCTCTTCTAGTCATTCTGAAATAGATCTTAGATTGTTTTAATCATTATTTGCTCTACTGTGCTATAGAAAAATGTCTATATTTTGATACTCCTTATTTAGCTCTTTTTTTTTTTTTTTGCGGTACTGGGGGTTGAAGCCAGGGCCTCACGCCTGCATGCTTTGCAAGTGCTGGACCACTGAGCTGCACCCCCAGCCCATTTTTTTTTACTTTTTGAAACAGAGTCTCGCTAAGTTATGCAGGCTGCCTCTGGTCTCGAACTTGGGATCCTCCCACCTCCGCCTCCCAAGCTGCTGGGATTATAGGTGTGCGTGACCACACCCAGCTTTATTTAGCTCTTTTTCATCCCCTTTTTCTGCCATCCCTAGTCTCTAGTAACCACTATTCAATTCTGTTCTTCTATGAGATTGACTTATTAGTTTCCACAAATGAGTGATAAAATGGAGTACTTTCTTTCTTTCCCTGCCTTACTTTACTTAAGATAATGTCTTCCAGGTACATCCATGTTGCTGGAAATGTTAGGATCTCATTTTTCTTTATGGTTGAATAATATTCCATTGTGTATATATATCACATTTTTTATTTGTTTATGCAATAATGGACATCTAGGTTGATTCTGCCTGCAGCCGTAGCTGTGTGGCATCTGATCCCATCAGATCTCGGAAGCTAAGCAGGGTCAGGCCTGGTTAGTACCTGGATGGGAGACCGCCTGGGAGCACCAGAAGCTGTAGGCTTGGGAGAAGGACCTGGCAACTCCCTCCCAAAAATCAATCTGCCATTGAAAACCCTATGAACAGCAGAGAAGCACTGACGATAGTGTTTCCCCTGTTGTACAGAGGGTCACTATGAGTCGGATACCGATTTGACGGTACCTAACAGCAACAGGTTGATTCTATATTTAAGCTATTGTGAATCACTCTTCAGTAAATATGGGAGTTCAAGCATCTTTTTGGCATAATGATTTCATCTCTTTTAGATGTATGCCCAATAGTGGAACTGGTGAATCATATGGCAGTTCTGTTTTTAGTTTTTTAAGGAATCTCCACACTGTGTTCCACAATGGCTGTACTAATTTACATTCTTGCATAAGAGTTTCTCTTTTTCCATATCTTCACCAGGATTTGTTATTTTTTGTAATTTTGGCTATAGCCATTCTAACTGGGGTGAAATAATATATCATTGTGGTTTCACTTTGCATTTCTCTGATTAGTAAGACTGAGCATTTCTCAAGTATACTTGGTTGTATGTCTCCTTTTGAGTTGTGTCTATTTACTCCTTTAGCAGAAATTTTAAGTGGATGATTTGGATGGTTTTTGTTGGGGTGAGTGTGTGTGTGTGTGTGTGTGTGTGTGTGTGTGTGTGTGTGTTCAGGTACTTGAGTTCCTTATATATTCTACATATGAATCCCTGTTGAATGAAGAATTTGCACATATTTTCTCTTGTTCTGTAGATTGTCTCTTAATTCTCTTATTTTCTGGGCTGTACAGAAGCTTCTTAGTGCGATGTAGTCCAATTAATCTGTTTTTACTTTTGTTGCCTGTGCCTTTGGGCATTGCCTACAGCAACTTAAAGTGTTTCTTTATGTTTTGTTGTAGTAATTTCATAGTTTCAGATTTCACATTTAGATCTTTGATCCATTTTGAGTTGATCTTTGTGTATGGTCAGAGGAAGGGATATAGTTTCACTCTTCTGCATATGCATATCTAATTTTGCCAGCACTATTTATTGAAGGGGGCTGGGATTTAGCTCAGTTGGTAGAGCGCTGCCCTCCAGTCTCTGAGGTCCCAAGTTCAATTCCCAGCACCGCAAAAACGGGAGGAGGACCTGGCAATCCACTCCCAAGGCAATCCTGAAACAGCCATTGAAAACCCTGTGGGGTCACTATGAGTCAGATACCGACTCGACGGCACCTAACAACAACAAACAACAATTTATTGAAGAGATTATCTTTTCTCGGCTTTACGTTCTAGGTGCCTTTGTGAAAAATAAGTTGATTATATGAACATGTATTGATTTCCAGATCCTCTATTCTGCTCCATTGTTCTGTGTGTCTGTTTTTAGCCAGTACCATGCTATTTTGGTCACTACAGCTTTGTAGTATGTTTGTTGTTGTTGTTGTTGTTAGGTGCCGTCAAGTTGAGTCTGACTCATAGAAACCCTCATAGGGTTTTCAATGGCTGACTGTTTCGGGATTGCCTTGGGAGTGGGTTGCCATGTCCTTCTCCTATTTTGCGGTGCTGGGAATCGAACTCAGGACCTCAGAGACGGCAGAGCAGCGCTCTACCAACTGAGCTAAATCCCAGCCCTTGTAGTATGTTTAGAAGTCAAATATTGTGATACCTTTAGGTTTCCCACCACCCCAAGGAAACTTTGGCTATTCTGGGTTTTTGTGCTTCCATATGAATTTTAGGCTTAATTTTTCTGCAAAGGAAGTCATTGGTAAATTGATGATAATTGCATTGAATCTGTAGATCACTTTGGGAAGGATGGTCATTTTAACATCAGTTCTGATCCATGCATACAGGCTATCTTTGGATTTTCTGTCTCTTTTCATCAGTGTTATAATTTTCATTGAGAGGCCATTCACTTCCTTGGTTAAATTTATCTCTAAATTTTCTTGTAGCTATTTTGAATGGGATTGCTTTCTTGATTTCTTTTTCAGCAAGTTCATTATTGGTACATAAAAATGATAGTGTTTTTGTATGTTGATTTTGTATCCTGCAACTTTGCTGAATTTGTTTATAAGTTCTAAAAGCCTTTTCATAGAGTATTTAAGATTTTCTATGTATGAAATTATGTCATGCGCAGACATGGGTAATTTAACTTCTTCCTTTCCAATTTGGATACCCTTTATCTCTTTTTCTTGCCTAATTGTTCTTGCTAAGAATTCCAGTACTGTATCAAGTAAGAGTGGTGAAAATGGACGTCCTTGTCTTGTTTCTGGTCTTGGAGGATCACTTTCTGATTTTCCCCATTCAGTATAATTTTGAGTGTGGGTTTCTCACGTATAGCTGTTAGTATTTTGAGATATGTTCCTTCTATACCTAATTTGCAGCTGTAGCCCTGTGGTGTCTGATCCCGTCAGATCTCGGAAGCTAAGCAGGGTCGGGCCTGGTTAGTACTTGGATGGGAGACCCCCTGGGAACACCAGATACTGTAGGCTTGGGAGAAGGACCTAGCAACCCACTCCCAAAAATCAATCCGCCATTGAAAACCTTATGAATAGCAGAGAAGCACTGACAATAGTGTTTCACCTGTTGTATGTAGGGTTGCTATGAATCGGATACCGTCTCAACAGCACCTAACAACAACAACAACATACCTAATTTGTTGAGGTTTTTTTTTTTTTTTTCAGTAAGAGATGTTAAATCTTATCAAATGCTTTTTATGCATCTATTGAAATGATCATATGGTTTTTGTCCTTCATTCTATTGATATGTTGTGTCACATTTATTGATTTGTGTATGTTGAACCTTGTATGCATCCCTGGGATAAAATCCTCTTGATCATAGTGTATGATCTTTTAGATATGCTATTGAATTTAGTTTGCTAGAATTTTATTGAGAATTACATTCAGCAGGGTCTGTAGTTTTCCTTTTTGTTGTATTTTTACCTGGTTTTACCATCAAGGCATTACTGGTCTCATAAAAAGAGGTTGGCAGATTTCCTTCCATTTCAATTTTTTGGAATAGTTTAAGAATAATTAGAACTAGGATCTTTGTTTTTATTTTGTCTTTTGTTTTGTCTCATTTTGAGACAGAGTGTCACTATGTAGCCCAGGCTGCCCTGGAATTCCCTAGGTAGACCAAGCTGGCTTCAAACTAATTTTCCAACCTCAGTCTCCTAAATGCTAAGTTTACAGGTATGGATCACTGTGCCTGTCTTGGAACTAGTTCTTTAAATGTTTTGTGGAATTCAGCAATAAAGCTATCAGGTCTTAGACATTTTTTAGATGAGAGATTTTTTAATTACTGCTTTAATCTCATTACTCATTATTGGTCTGATCACATTTTTTATTTCTTCCTGATTCACTTTTGGCAGAATGTGTATGTTTTGGAATTTATCCATTTCTTCTGGGTTTTCCAATTTTTTAGCATATAATTATTTATACTAGTTTCCTATGATCTTTTGTATTTCTGGGGTATCTGTGGTAATGTCACCTTTTTCAACTCTGTTTTTTTTTTTTTTTTTGTCTTCTCTTTCCCCCCTTGGTTAGTCTAGCTAAAGGCCTGTCAGTTTTGTTTATCCTTTCAAAAAGCCAACTGTTTCATTGATGCTTTTTGTATTGTTTAGTTTTGATCTTATTTCTGCTTTGATCTTTACTATTTCTTTCTTTTTACTAATTTTGGGTTTGGCTTATTCTTGCTTTTTTTTTTAAGTCCTTGAGGTCATTGGTAGGTTATTTGAGAGCTATTTTTTTGATGAGTACATTTATTGGTATAAACTATCCTGTTAGTACTGTCTTTGCTATATCCCACAGATTTTGATGTTGTCATTCTCTTCTTTTTCTAGACAGTTTTTGATTTATCTTTTAATTTCTTCATTTACCCATTGGTCAACTTGTTGTTGTTGTTAGGTGCCGTCAAATCGTGTCCAACTCATAGCCACCCTCATAGGGTTTTCAATGGTTGATTGTTTCAGGATTGCCTGAGGAGTGGATTGCCACATTCTTCTCCCATTTTTGTGGTGCTATGAATCAAACCCAGGACCTCAGAGACTGCAGAGCAGTGCTCTACCAACTGAGCTAAATCCCAGCCCATTGGTCAACTCGGAGCATGTTATTCAGTTTCCATGTATTTGTGTACTTTCCATTCTTCTTATTGATTTGCACATTTATTCCATTGTGGTCTGAGAAAACAAATGGTATGATTTCAATTTTTAAAAATTTGTTGAGACTTGATTTGTGGCCTAACATATGGTATCTCCTGGAGAATGCTTCATGTGCTGATGAGAAGAATGTATGTTCAGCTGCTGATGGACAAAAATGTATGTTAGGTCCATTTGCTCTATGTTGTTGTTAGGTGCTGTCAGATTGGGTTGGACTTACAGCGACCCTATGTACAACACAATGAAACACTCCCCAACACTATGCAATGCCCAGCACTATGTTAGTGCTTCTCTGCTTTTCATAGGGTTTTCAATGGCTGATTGTTTCAGGATTGTTTTAAGAGTGGATTGCCAGGTCCTCCTTCTGTTTTTGTGGTGCTGAGGATCAAACTCAGGGCCTCAGAGAGTGCAGAGCATCACTCGACCAACTAAGCTAAACCCCAGCCCCATTTGGTCTATAGTATGGTTCAACTCAGATATTTCTTTGTTGATTTTTCTGCCTGGATGATCAGTTCACTGAAGAAAGTGGGGTGTTGAAGTCCACAACTATCATTTTATTAGAGTTTAGCTCTGCATTTAGATCTCATAATAATTACTTTATATATTTGGTGGTCCTGTGTTGTTGTTGTTGTTGTTGTTAGGTGCTGTTGAGTCAGGTCCAACTCATAGTGACCCTCACAGGGTTTTCAGTGGCTGATTGTTTTGGGATTGCCTTGGAAGTAGATTGCCATGTCCTTCTCCCATTTTTGCAGTGCTGGGGTTCAAATGGAGGCCCTCAGAGAGTGCAGAGCAGTGCTGTACCAACTGAGCTAAACCTCAGCCCAGGTTCTGTGTTGGGAACATACACACACACACACACACACACACACACACACACGTATTTATAACTGTTAAATCTTCTTGCTTGAATTGATTCTATTATCAATATATAATGACCTTCTTTGTCTCTTTTTAGAATTTTTTATTTTAAGCCTGCTCTATCTGAATGTAGGGATTCTGCTCACTTTTGGTTTCCATTTGTGTGATTTGTCTTTTTCCAGTGCTTCACTTTTCATTTCTCTGTGTCTTTACCAGAGAAATCAGAACCTGATGGTACTGGAGTGCCACAGAGGTAGTGGTGTGGGATATGCAGAGAACCGTCCCAGGTCCCTTGGGGCAGGGACAGGTGATACCAAGGATGGTGGCCCCAGCAATCACAGTCCCCAAGCCACAAGATGTGAAGACCTTTTCCAGGACCCGGAGGGTGAATGTGGGAGATGTCTGGGCCTCTGGAGCCAGCAGCCACAGTTCTGCAGGATGAGCACAAGCGATGCTTGCATCTGTGGCCCGGCTAAACATAGACTTGAGGTTGTAGAACCCCAGGGAGATCTTGCCAGTGTCTTGTAGGGTGATTGTCATTGGTGCTGGCGTTTGTAGTGCTGTTACCCACGTCTGTGGAACTGTGGGACCCAGGTGATACATTCTTCAGGACCAGTGGTCAGGCACAAGTGGTCCCAGGGCTTTTGGCCCTAGCAGCTGTGGTCCCACGTCCATGGACTATGACCCTTGGGACATGTGTACACAGTGTCTGGGCTTGTGGTGGCAGTATCCATGCCCCTGGGGATAGAGGACAGAGAGGGGACCTTCCCTAGGTCTCCCAGGTGGGACTAAGCTTGTGGCTTTGGAATCTGCAGTTCTGGAGATGCAGGATGTGGATGCCATGTCCCGCGGTCATGTGCGGTGAGCTTTCCTGGGGTCGAGGCTTGCAGTGTTCGTAAGCAAAGCTGGAGACATAGGACGTGAATGAGACCTGCCCCTGGCTCCCTGGTCACGCGTGGGCCCTGTGAGGGCTTTTTGCACTGGTAGGGGCAATTGATGCTGTGGGCTGGAGAGCCCTCCCCTAGTTCTCATTGAGGAAGTGCAGGTGGGACTGGGCTTGTGGCTGTGGTAGCTTCTAGTCCTGAAGCTGCAGGGCACTGAGGGGCCTGTCTTCTGCCCAGTGAAGCATGTGCTGGCCCAGGGCCTCTGGTGGCTGCATCAGGGACTTGCTGCCAGACCCTGAGGCAGGATGGGGTCTAGCAGTGGCTGTTGTAGCAAAATGGGTTCTTGGGTTTGGGGAGGCCCAACGTGAGTTCCTTCTTTGGAGCAAATCGGTGACTCTTAGATCAGTGACTCCCCAAAATGGATTTAAAGCCTGTAGGGATTACAGAATACTGCAGTTAGGGCTGCTGCTCTGCTGCTATGAGCCAGGTTGCTGGCACTTTCCTACTTACCTTTTCCCAGCACTGGGGGTGGGGGATCCCCCACCAAGAGTGCCTGCGTTGGAGTTGCAGTTTGCTTTGTTCTTTTCTGTAGGTTGCCCTTCCAAGTTTCCATGCTGTTTAAGAGTTGCTGTCCCTTCCTTGCTGAGTCCCAGAGTTTTCTCTCTCCTCACCCTGGTTCTTCTCTATGGGTGGGTCATTTGCAGGGCACCTCTATTCAGCCATGTTGGCTCTGATTTTCAAATTTCACTTTCTTGACGTCAAACTTTATTTTCCTCAAGTTCTTCTTGTCCTCTGGTTATTCTTTATTCATATTATCTTTTTCTCATTTTGTGGCTGTATTATCCATTCAGATCCTTCTTAATTAGAGCACAGTTTAAAATTCTGTTGTTCCCTCATTTGGGTGTTTCTTCTGTAGTTAGTTTTCTGTTTGTTCATCTGGTCTGTCTTTGAGGTTGTATGAAGCAGTATCCTGATGTCCTTGAATTAGAATCCTAATGTCCTCTCAAAATATGAATGATAAATGCATTTTATTCTGAATTGGTTAAACAGAATTTGTCACAGCCATATTCTCTATAATTTTATAGATTCTCCTGCCCTTAAAACACTACAGGATGACTTTCTGGAGTTTGCAAAAGACAAAAACTTCCAAGTGCTGAATTTTGTGGAAACACAACCAACCTTTATTGGTAACATGATTAAACTACATATAGTTCCTGTGGAATCAGCAGGTAATTCACTCTTTTGAGACTTCTTGGCCATTAAATGCCCAGCTGGTGGTACCTGGCATTTAATTGTAAATGCCATTTTTTACATCTAGCTTCTCAGTTTTAGGAGAAAGTTTTATGAAGATCTAGAATCTAATTACATTATCCTTTTAGCCATCTATTAAAATTCTCTACAAATGTACAGCCTTGGCATTACTCACTCCTCTTTATTTAACTGATTAGATGACAGAGGATAGTGGGCTAACTCTAGGTTAGTCATCAACAGTGAAATCTGCTGCATTAAGGTAGGAATATCATGCTCTTCTGTCAGCTAGGTTAAAAGAAGCATATTTAATAGATTGGTGGCTGCATGTGGAAACCTTAAAAACACCTGTTGATAAGTATGGAGGATATAAAGGCATGGAAGCTTTGGTAAATGGAGGCTATATGGGGAACAGGTAGGCACTATTCCAAAGGAATGAACGAGGATAGAGGAGAATGGCTCGTACTGCTACTGTAGTGCATCGTAATGTCTCTTAGGCTCTTTGAGTGTAGCTCCCAAATCTTACCCGTCTTTGTAGCCTCCTGGATCACCATGTGCAGCATAGATGCCCCACACATTTCACTACTTGAAGTGCTTTACCCCTATCTGACCAGTTCTTCAGCTTGCTTGCCATCTCTGGGAACCCTTTTCTGCCCTCCTCTGAGGCTGGCTTAGGTGCTGTCCTGGTAGCTCTTACCCTGAGCTCCTGTGGCCAGGGACAACGTGTGTCTACAGCACCTGCATAATGACTCTTCAGAGTGCACAATGAGTTTTGTCCCTACTTCATTATATCCTATTATCAAAGGGAAGGGCTGGGATTTAGCTCAGTTGGTAGAGCGCTGCGCTGCAGTCTCTGAGGTCCCGAGTTCAATTCCCAGCACCGCAAAAATGGGAGAAGGACGTGGCAACCCACTCCCAAGGCAATCCTGAAACAATCAGCCATTGAAAACCCTGTAAGGGTCGCTATGGGTCGGATACTGACTCAACGGCACCTAACAACAACAACAATCAAAGGGAAATGAAAAATACTTAAATCTTTACAGTGGATCCTAAAGAACCTTCACCTCAAAGTAAGATGCCATCTGGTAAGGAGTTACTATTTACTTTGAAGAATTCAAACAACAGCTCCCTGATGTCTAAGAAATAAAAGAACTTCAAAAGCTTGAGGCAAAAGCAAAGCTAGTATCATGACCAGCTACTTAGAGTGTCACATTGCCTCATAATTCCATGTGCTCCCTTCTTCCACATCACCAGGAGGCTCTTCTTCCTAACTACCACCTGTGTGCCTCCCCTCCGTGGCCTCACTGTTCCCTCACTACTCCCTCAGACTGAAGTAGCAGAAGCTCTTCCAGGTCTCGCAGGCAATCGGGCACTAAATCACACCCCGCTATCCTCTGTCATCTCCCATGGAATGAACATGGGGACCTGAGTACAGACGGGGTCCCACGTGAGATAGTCCCATTTGTTTCATCAGGACAAGGGGGCTTGTTATGAAGTTCATAATATAAACTCTGGGATGATGTAGTCATAATCTGCAGGCGCAGGAAGGTTTCCATGATGCCAATGCTCAGGCTCCACTCACCGTTAAGTTGGGAAGTAGGGGAGAACACACATTAGGACTCTCGAAAAAGCATAAAATTAGAATTATACATACTGAGAATCCACTCTCACGTGATGAGTGAAATGCTTAGCTACCATGAATGGCTGTACTCGGTCCCCTCTCATAAGCAAACCAGGCAGCTTTTGTGTTTACTTAGGTTTATTGACATTTTTGTTTTTTTCAGATTTGGGCATTGGAGATCTCATTCCTGTGGATGTTAACCACTTGAACATATGTAAGCCAAAGAAAAAGGACGCTTTTTTGTACCAACGTACTTTGCAGTTCATCCGTGAAACTTTAGCCAAAGACCTCAAAAACTGAGAGCTGTCCTCGTCCATTTTTCATGTGAATATAGTGCCAGAAACTTGGTGTTCTCTTTCTCTTTTTAAGCCGTAAGCAGTCTTGTAGACTTAGTCATTATGGTATTGGTGTGCTCTGCAAGTGTGGTGCAGAGAGCAGAAGCTGGCTGTCCATTCAAGCACTGGAGAACAGTCTCACTGACCCAGCAGTCACACAGAAGGGAGAGTGAGGCTGGGTTCCTCTGACTTAAGGAAACCCGCAGTGGTGGGCTGAGTGACCAGGAGAAGTGCTGCTGCGGGAGAATGACCTTTTATCTGTGACTGTCGTAGTGAACGTAAGAGCCCTGACAGGTTCCCAAGGGACTGCCACCAGGCACTCACCTTACCATAAGAATAACATTAGGAGCAAACCTAAAGCGGAGAGAAGAAAGAACTGTAGCATAAAAGATGGGTTTGTTCTGGGTATCCATGTGCTGTACATTGTTAAAATGTTGGTTTTTTAAACTTTTAGTTTTTAACTTTTGGTTAAATCTTTGTCTAACACAGTATCACTGGTCTTTGCGATGCGTGGGTCCGTTCCTTGTATATTTCTATTTTCATATTGGTGAGAACAAATCTTTTTTTAAAAAAATTCTAGCATATAGTAATTTTTTCCAGATTGTAGCTATCCATGCTTATAATGTGCTTCAGACAGTAGCTAATCAATTACCGATCAGATTCTCAGATTCTCTTGGGCTAAATAAACTATTCCTTCCTTTCTTGCTCACTTAGTAGTAGTATTAATTGACCTCTAGCATGTGAGAGCAGTAGGAAATCACATCAGTTGACCTTTATCCTTTTGAATAATAGCATTATAAAATGCAATTCATATACCTTAAAATTCCCTTTTTTTTTCATGCTGAGAGTTGATCTCAGGCCTTGCACATGCTAGGCAAGCATTCTACCACTGAGGTGTATCCTCAGCACAAAATCTAAAGTATAAAATTCATTGGTTTTTAGCATATTTTGCAGATCTGTACAACTATCACCACTGTCTAATTTAAGAACATTTCCTTATCCCAGAAATTCCCACCTCCTTTGTCGCCAGCCCCTGGTAACACTAACCTACTTTCCATGTCTGTGGATTTGCCTATTCTGGACACTTCATATAAATGGAATCAAACAGATAGTGGCTTCTTTGCCTTATTTCTCTTAGCATAATGTTTTCAAGGTTCATATATGATGTAGCATCTATCATTGCTCCATTCGTTTTTATGATGAAAATTATCCCATGTACTGCTGTTATGGTTTGATTCTAAAATGTCCCCTAAAGGGCATGTGTTTAAATCCTTGTTCCACAAGAGGTAGCAGTTTTGAGAGGCTGTGGAACTTTGAGAGGTAGGACCTAGCTCGTGGAAGTAGGTCACTGGGGGTGGGCCTTTGATGGTTCCCAGTCCCCAGTTCCAGTAAGCTCTCTCTGCTCCTGATCCGCCATGATGTGAGGTCCTCTAACTCAGCCCCTGCAGCCTGCTTTGCTGCCATGCCTTCCCTGCCTCTGTGAACTGAGACCCTCTAAACCATGAGTCAAAATCAATCTTTCCTTCCCTGAGTTGTTTTGGTCACGTATTTTGCTACAGCAGTGCTCAAGCACACTAACACAGCCACATTTGTTTACCCATTTGTCACTTGATAAACATCTAGGCTCTGTCCATTTGTTGGCTATTATGAATAATGCTGCTATAATTATTTGAGCACAAAGTTTTTGTGTGGGGTAGATCTTCTTGCTTCTCTTGGTTGTGTACTAGGAGTATGAGTGCTGGTCAGATGGTAAGTCTGTGCTTAACATTGCGAAGATGGATTTGTGTAGAGTGGGATGGTCAAAGCTGAAGACGGAACCCAGTATCTGAAGGTAAGCTGGGGCCACCAGTAAACCCTATTGACATCTGCTTAATTACACATCATAATAAATGGCTTATCCATTTGTCTACTATGTAGATAAAGCAAATATGACCACAGCTAAAAATAACATGCCAGTTAATGCCATGACATAGCACGAAAAGGGTGGTTACGCTTGCTACATTTGCTTGTTTTGTTTCCCATGAACCACAGCCAATAAACCACAGTAGAAATAACTGTTCACTGGGATTTAGCTCAGTGGGTAGAGCACTGCGCTGCAGTCTCTGAGGCCCTGAGTTCAATTCCCAGCACTGCAAAAATGGGAGAAGGGCCTGGCAATCCACTCCCAAGGCAATCCAGAAGCACTCAGCCACTGAAAACCCTATGAGGGTCGCTATGAGTCGGATACTGGCTGGACGGCACCTAACAACAACAACAACAATTTAAAGTAAAGGAATAAAACCCCTTTCCTGAACATTTTAATTTAACTATTAGCTGTTATTGTGGTTTGAATATGAAATGTTCCCCACAGGTTCACGTGTTGAAGGCTTGGTCCCCATCTGGTAGCACTATTTTGGGAGGTGATCTAACTTTAGGAGGTGGAGCTCGGCTGGAGTAAATAGGTCACTGGGGGTGTGTCCTTGGGAACTATATCTTGCTCGGTTGCCTTCCTGTCTCTGCCTTCCGGCTGCCATAGGGGAGCAGCTCTGTGCCACCCCCCCCATGATGCTCTGCCTCCCCACAGGCTCAGACAATGGAGGCAGTGACCATTGATTGAAACCTTGGAAACTATTAGCCAAAGTAAGTCTTTCCTCCATTAGATTGTCTGCTCATATATTTGTTACAGCAATGAAAAGCTAACAAACAGCTGGGCTTTAAAAATAAGATCTATGAGAGATATCCAATGTATCATTAAATCACTTTGGTTTTTCAGGCAAGCCACTTAGCACTTTTTGTTCTGTTTATAAAATGGAGACATCTACCCTCCATTTATCAGGCAGTGTCATACACAGAAGCAAGGTAAAGGGAAATGACATGGCACTTAGGCAACATCATATGTTGTTGTTGTTAGGTGTCATCGAGTCGGTATCCGACTCATAGCGACGCTCATAGGGTTTTCAGTGGCTGCCTTGGGAGTGGATTGCCAGGCCTTTCTCCCATTTTTATGGTGCTGGGAATTGAACTCGGGACCTCAGAGACTGCAGCGCAGCGCTCTACCACCTGAGCTAAATCCCAGCCCAAAAGAAAACATACTCCTGAACAAAAATGATGAACAGGAAGAAGGTGAAAATGTGGAAACAAACTGAAAACCACATCAGCACAGTGACAGAATTAAGAGACAGCCCATTAAAGAATATTGTTATTGTTGTTAGGTGCCATCGAGTCGGGATCCAACTCACAGCGATCCTCACAGGGTTGTCCATAGCAAATTGTTTGGAGATTGCTTCAGTAGTTGATTGCCACATTCTTCTCTCATTTTTGTGGTGCTGGGGATCGAACCCAGGTCCTCAGAGAGTGCAGAACAGCACTCTACCAACTGAGCTAAACCCCAGCCCATTAAAGAATATAGAAAATCATATTAGCAGAGGCATGGCTTCATGGTAGAACCATAATAGATACAGAGGGAAAATAAAATGATCAGAGTAAGTAGAAGATAATAGATATGTTCAATTCAATTGTAAAGCCAATGGGCAGGCATTGTCAACATAAACTGAAGGCCTGTGTCCCTTTTCTGACAAATCTGTGTATTGATTAAATCAATGTATGTAGGGAAGGTAGGGAGGGAAATGAAAATACTACACTTTAAAATGCATACAAAAACTCTGAGAACCCCCCAAACCCTCCTATTAGGAACAGTAATGTTAGAAAGAACGAACTGTGTTCTTAGCTGAGTTGCCCTTGAAATAAGTACAAAAATAATAGATGGGCATGGTCAATCTACAAGAATGTGGGGAATAGTCACTATTCTAGTTTTATCCCCTTAGGCTGATTTTAAGTACATTAATATTTATTATATTATGGCATATAGTATAACCTGGTTATTTTGTTGTACTTATTGTATGTAGAAAGATTTCTAAAATAAACAATGTTAATTATTTCCGGGTGGATTTGGGGTGATTGCTTTTTCTTACAATGCCAAATTTTTTATTATTTTGATTCACAATTTATTCTACAAAGAAAGCTATTGAAAGTCAAAATCTAATCATGGCCTCTGTGTTCTTTGGTCAGGTTATTACAGCCTAACCTAGGATATGTCTTAGAAAAACAAAGATGAGTTGAAATATCAGTAAAAAGGGAATCTAAAGGTTAATAGTGGGTTTTGCCTTCAGTGATAGCAGAGTAGGCAGTTTGAACCCAACTTCTCAGTGAAAACAGCTAAATCATCTGGATGAAATGTTTTTAATTCAAAGAGCTAAGAAGAAAATTAGGAATTTCTGACAAAAATGTAAGAGAAGGCAAGAATCCAGAGGACATCAGGAATCAAACCTACTTTTGCTTGAAGCAAGGATACCACCAGCTTATTTGGCAGCCCCGTATGCAGGCAAGTACCAAAAAAAAAAAAAGTCCCCGTGGGGTGATTTATTTATTTATTTATTTATTTATTTATTTTGGCGGTACTGGGGGTTGAACCCAGGGCCTCACGCTTGCATGCTTTGCAAGTGCTGGACCACTGAGCTGCACCCCTAGCCCATTTTTTGACTTTTTGAAATAGGGACTCGCTAAATTACACAGGCTGCCTCTGGTCTCAAACTTGCGATCCTCCTGCCTCCGCCTCCCAAGCTGCTGGGATTCCAGGCATGTGCCACTGTGCCTGGCTTGGGATGAATTTTTTAAAAGAAGTTTTTCTTCTAGCCGGGGGTGATGCATGCCTGTAATCCCAGTGACTTGGGAGGCAGAGGCAGGAGGGTGGTGAATTAGAGGCCAGAGCAGCCTGTGTAAGCCGCTGTGTGCTCTTTGAGGCTACCTGGGTTTGATCCCCAGCACCGCAGAAAAGGAAGAAGGACATGGCAATCCATTCCCTAGTCAATCTTGAAACAATCAGCCATTAAAAACCCCATGAGGGTCGCTATGAGTCGGCACCTAACAAAAGTTTCAAAAAATAAAAAATGGGCTGAAGAGGCAGCCCAATGGTAGAGAGTTTGCAAAGCCTGCACAAGGCCCTGGGTTCAGCCTAGGGTACCACCAAAAACAAATGTTTTTCTTCTTCCAGGGCATGGCTTGGGGCATAGGGCAGCTATTGTATTTCTGGCCCAATTTACCTGTCTTAGCTGGGCCTCTTTGTGCAAGGTCCTACTAGGAGGTCATTTGCAAAGCCCAAAGAAACAACTAAGAAATGGAACTATGGTTTTGGCAAATTCCCACGAAGAAGGGAACAGTAGTCAAAGCCCAAGGATGGCCGGTGAACTCTGATAACCCCACCCATACGTCACACTGGGACCACAAAGGGCTACATACACCAAGTAAGGACATCCAGAGGGAAACAGCCTACATTCATGGGTGAACAGGGAGGCTCAAACCTACAATTTGAATTAGGATCTCTGACTGGTCATGTCCCCAGACGTGACAACAGCTGAAGAGGAAGATACTTTGAGCTCTGCTCATATTCCTCAAAATTGTTCAGATTATGGCATTTGAAAAACTAATAACCATGCATAGAAGGAAACAGAATGCCATGAAGAACAGAGTGCCCCCCCACATCACACACAGAGGATACTGGAACTGTCAGACACAGATGATACAACTATGCTTCCTGTGATTTTTTTTTTAAATAAAAGGCTGAAACAAATTCAGAAATCAGAATCATTATTGTAGTGATTTAGATTTTACAAAGTACCAAAAATGGATTCTAGACCAGAAAAATAGTTGCAATGAAGACTGACATACTTGAAGAAAACTAGTGAACTAGCACAGAGGTGGCAGAGTATTCAGAACCCAGCACAGAGACTACAAACGGAAAGTACAGAAGAGGGGCTAAAGACATAGGCAAGTGGACGGGGAGGGGAAAAATATGCCCTGGAAGCAACATTTGAAAAGATGATAGTTGGGAACTTTCCAGAACCAATGAAAGTCACCAGTCCATAGATCCACAATGTTAAATCCAAAGCAGAGCAAATAAAAATAAATCTCCGTCTGTACAGAGCACAAAGAAACTGTAGAACAGCCAAGACAAGAGGAGAACCTTAAAAGAGAAAAAAACTGCAAAGGAATAACCGTTGAAGTCTCTAGTCAATGTGAGTTGGGAGATATTGGGATGATTCTGCTAGCGTGCTGAAAGAAAACCACTCCTAATCTAGAATTATCTATCTAGTAAAACAAATGAACATTTTAAATACTAAGATGAAATAGACACTAAATAAAGTAATACAGTTTACTGCCAACAGAACTTGATGAATGGAAATGAAAGGTGTACTTCAGGCAGAATGTAAATGATCCAGCCAGAGGGACTGAGATTCCAGAAGAAATACAGAGGGAAACAAAGGTAACTATGAGTAATGTGAATGAAAATTGATTTTATAAAAGAGTAATAAGGTATTGAGCAGGTGTTACAATACACAGGAACTATAGCATGTTGATTTAGGGTAGTGTAAGTGGAATTATAATGTGGACATTAAAAGAGCACATGTATGAAACCCGTAGGCCAATGTACAACATTTAAATGAAAGAGAAACTTTCAAGAAAAAATATAACTTAACCCAAGTTGTCTGTGAAATAGAAAACATGACTACTAACAGAATAGTCAGTGATTTGAATTCTTCACAAACTATAAGCCCAATTCCCCTACTTGTCTGTCAGCTTGTCATGCTGTGGGGGCTTGCATGCTGCTATGATGCTGAAACCTATGCCACTGGTATTTCATGTACCAACAGGGCCACCCGTAGTGGACAGGTTTCAGGTGAGTTTCCAGACTAAGACACTAGGGAGAAGGACCTGGCAGCTCATTCCCCAAACAGCCATTGAAAACCCTATGAATAGCAGAGAAATACTGTCAAACATAGTACCAGAAAATGAGTCCCCCAGGCTGGAAGGCATTCGAGAACTGGGGAAGAGTTGCCTCTTCTGATTGGGTGCA
Source organism: Pedetes capensis (assembly GCA_007922755.1). Lineage (NCBI taxonomy): Eukaryota > Metazoa > Chordata > Mammalia > Rodentia > Pedetidae > Pedetes > Pedetes capensis. Next base: position 29,206 of record VMDO01008433.1, read on the forward strand.
ACTCAGTGGTAGAGCACTTGCCTAGCATGTATGAAGCTGTAGAAACAAAATTCATTATCCACAAAATGGAGAGAGAGAGAGAGAGAGAGAGAGAGGGAGGGAGGGAGGGACAGAGATAGATATGGGGGGAGAGAAAAAGGATAGGAAGGCAGGCAAAAAGGCTACATAGTATATGATTCTAAGTCTATGACATTCTGGAAAGGGAAAAGCCATGGAGACAGTAGAAAAAATACATAGTTGCTAGGAATGGGAAGAGTAGAAGGCTGGATAGGAGGAGCAGAGGATTTTTAGGGCAGTGAACCTGTTCTGTATGGTACTACAATGGTAGACACACGTCATTATACATTTACCCAAGCCCTTAGAATGTATTACCACCAAAAGTGAAGCCAAAGGTTAAGCCATGGCCTTTGGGTGATAATGATGTGTCACTGGTCGTAACAAATGAGGTATTCTGGTGCAGGATGGTAACAGGGAAGACTGCATATGGGGCAGGAGAGAGACAGGAGCCCTGTATTGTCTGCTCAATTTTGCTGTGACCCTAAAACTGGTCTAAAAATTTATTCCATTAAAAAAGTTAGGCATCCTTGGCCAGGCTCGGTGGCGCATGCCTGTAATCCCAGCGGCTCGGGAGGCGGAGGTGGGAGGATCGCAAGTTCGACACCAGAGGCAGTCTGCGTAACTTAGCGAAACCCTGTCTCAAAAAGTAAAAAAATGGGCTGAGGGCGCAGCTCAGTGGTCCAGCACTTACAAAGCATGCAGGCGCGAGACCCTGGGTTCAACCCCCAGTACCCCCCCCCAAAAAAAAAAAAGAAAAAAAAAAAAAGTTAGGAATCCTTAACATTTTTCTCGCAAATCTTCCCTTTCTGTTCACCTCACTCATTGTACTCTTATTACCGCTCTGAGATCTAGGCAGACAGTTTGCCTTGTATGAGACTGAGTTTTAAGCCCATCCCCTACTATCTTGGAAAAGAAAGTTCTGCAACAGGCTGTTTCCTTTCTCCTCACCCAAGTCCTTGTACTGTGTCCTCAGGTTAAGTCAATTCAATGCAATATTTCTCACTGGTCAGGAGGGACTAGCCACATTTTCTATTTTGAGATTATTGGTATATTCTTGGGTTGGGATTTTTCTCAGTTGGTAGAGTGCTGCTCTGCTTTCTTGGAGGACCCGGGTTCAATCCCCAGCACTGCAAAAATGGGAGAAGGACGTGGCAATCCACTCCTGAAGCAATTCTGAAACAGCCTTTGAAAACTCTATGAAGGTGGCTATGAGTTAGACACAACTCGATGGCACCTAACAACAAGAAGTATATTGTTATTCCTAAACATCACCAAAGAAGCATATGACCTATATTTTGTGTATTAATTAGCTTAGAATAAACCTGGACAGAACCTAGAGAATATGTTCTCCCTTCTGCCTCTCTGCAATAATGGACTCAAACGACCCCAACAGGTCAAGCCTTCAAAAGTTTGCTAAAGGTTCTATAGGCAATTCTAGCCTCTTTCAAGTCTTACACATAGCATAGTTATCTCTACCAGCAGCTTTCAAGCCACAAATTCTTAACCTTATAACTCTCCTGCTTTTTCAACTTATTTGATAGTTTAAAAAATGAACCTAAACCAAAAACTCACACAGAAGAATAACTAGCTATTGCATTGGATCCAGAACAGAAGACTAGCCAAAGAAGATATTCTAAGTTCCTCTTTATATCTGAAAAGAAATAAGACCAATTTTAAAAAGACAAATAAATTTAATAGGTTTTCTGTACATCAGTATAAATGATCAACAATACTATGGGGGTGTTTATTAATCACTTGTTGTTGTTGTTGTTGTTAGGTGCCGTCGAGTCGGTATCCGACTCATAGCGACCCTCTGTACAACAGGGGAAACACTATTGTCAGTGCTTCTCTGCTGTTCATAGGGTTTTCAATGGCAGATTGATTTTTGGGAGGGGGTTGCCAGGTCCTTCTCCCAATTATTAATCACTAGTCTCCCAATAAATAATCTTTGCAGCATTCTTTCCAATGTGATGGCTTCATTATAAACTGAAAGCTTTAATACATTATTTCACTTATACTTTTGCACATGGCAAGGAGAATTCAAGTGTCTTTAATTTTTATAGGAATTGCTTGAGTAGACTTCCTATGCAGTCACTTACCTGGACAAATTTAACAAGAGGAAGTCTGAGAAGACTGTTGTAAAAGGGACTCTGCCTGGCATCAGAGACGGTGTCAAGTTGTCAGGTACTATGCCTAAAACATTCTGCAGCGAACTGTACCATGGTGTAGAACAGTGGTAATGAAACCGCAAGGTCACAATAAGAAGGCATCAAAGGGAGACCATAAATAAACCACAGAATGCAATCCCCTTGGCGGCAGCTGCTCATAGTCAAGACTATCAACTGACTGCTGGTAAGTTGGGAAAACTTCCAGCCAGTAAGCACTGATTTAAAAACAGGTACGGTTATTCTAACTTTCCTGTCTTATTTTTTAAGAGAAACTCTGGTGGGAAAACCACACATTATTACCAACTCAAAATCCAGTCTGTGGTGTTCACTAAATTTGAACCCTCATGATCAAGTAATGCTTGTTTGATTCTTAAGCTAGTCATAATTGTTCTGCTGACCTGCCCCCTCAGGTCAACACATTCTGGATTGTTAATATTTCCTCTTGGAGTCTCAAGAGTCACTGGTCTGATGTGCACACGTCTTACTGGAACTCCTGTTCTCAGTACCATTCTAGAAGAAACCACTTACAAATTAGGGCTGTTTCAGCATCGCAAGCACTTGTGGGAGCTAACCTCCCCCCACCCCCCGCAGTTGTTTTACATATGTTTTCAAATTCACCTCCTCTTTGGTGGGGAAAGAGCATTTGAATGAAGACGCCTTCAGTCAATTCCACCGCTCACTGCATGTCCACCGCTTGGTTGGACAAGCTGCACATCTTGCTTTCTCCCCATTCACTCTGTTGTTTTGTTTTGCAGTGCTGGGGATTGAACCCAGGGCCTAACATATACTAGGCAGGTGCTTTACTACTGAGCTACATCCCCAACCCTCCCCTCAAATACGATTTTTACCTCTGTAATAAACACAAGAGGTGAACAACATAATTCTTTCAAGTACATAAGTGCCACGTAAGGCTCCTTGATCATCTTAACACCATCTTTTATAACTGGCCAACCATGGCTATTACCAGTTTATCTCTGTGGATCACTGGTTACTTCTCACCAATTTTCAGATTCAATGAGATACATCGCTTTGAATGTCAGATTTAAGTAGCTTGCAAAGTATCTTGATAGTGACAATATAAACAAATTCTGATCTCCCACAGGTCAGATGGGTAATAAAGAGTGGTAAATCCAAGCTGGGTGCGGTGGCGCACGCCTATAATCCCAATGGCTCGGGAGGTGGAGGCGGGAGGATCACAAATTCGAGATAGGAGGCAGTCTGCATAACTTAGCAAGACCCTGTCTCAAAAAGTAAAAAAAAAAATGGGCTGAGGGTGGAGCTCAGTGGCCCAGCACTTGCAAAGCATGCAAGCACAAGGCCCTGGGTTCAATCCCCAGTACCGAAAAAAAAAAAAAAAAAGAGTAGTAAGTCCCAGGCAAGATGACCATGACCACCCCAACCATTAGCATTTACTACAGGATTCCCCCCCAAGCCACACAAGCAATGACATGGTACATTGCTGCATGATTCTATGATGTGAAAGACTCCTAAATATGGCAGGTGGCGCAATAAGATTTGCCAGTGAACTTCCTTTCTTCCTTTCCTTCTTCTCCTTCCCTCCCCTTTTCTTCCTCTTTCCTTCCTTTTTTCTTTTTTTGAGACAAGGTTTTACTGTGTAACCAGGTTGCCCTTGAACTTGTGATGCTCCTGCCTTAGCCTCCTGAGGCCAGTGAATTTGTGTGTGTGTGTGCACACGTGTGCACACGTGCGGACGTTCTGCTATTTTTAGTATTTTTTTAGGGTACAACTTCATGGGTTTCATGATGACATTTCCATAAATGCATATCACTGTCCACTGCTCACATTCACCTCTTATTGGCAAAAATATGTCATCTGACTGGGCATGGCTGCCCATGCCTATAATTCCAGCAACTCAGACAATCTGACCCTAAAAAATGGGCTGGGTGTATGGCCCAGGGGTAGGGCATTTGCAATGTTATGTGAGGCCCTGGGTTCATTTCCCAGGTACCTACCACACACACACACACCACACACACACACACACACACGCACACACACACACACACACAGAAACAAAAAACAAGTAAGTATGATGATACCTTTTTCAGTTCTTGAACAGATAAGTGATGTTGGAAACATAGCAAAATGTATAGGCAAAAACTAAACCTAATAAACATACAGCTAAGCAAATCTAGACGTGATGCCCTGAGGGTTCTTATATATAAGGATATGTGCATTCCTTCCTGAAGCCATAACCAGGGAGGTGAGGCTAAAACAGATATTACTCATATTGCAACAATGAACATCAATATGTGCCAGGATGAGTTTTCACATTTTGTGTCTTTATGGGATAGAGACTATAAGGAGAAGAAAGCATTTATGAGGTTTCCTTTAGATGGTGGATACAAATTGGTTTCAGTAGCATACCACAGCTCAAGATTATCACAATTCAGAGGGCATGCAATGTCTACAACAGGGTGTGAGAGTCTGCAGCCAGTTGAAACTAAGTGTAAGCTGATGGCATATGCTTTAGAATCACAATGGTGTATGCCACTAGCTCCCATGGGATTCACACATAATCAAGGTTAATATATATGTACAGCCATCCCTCCATATCTGCAGGGAGTTGGTTCTAGATCCCCCTTAGATACCAAAATCTAGAGGCTCAAATCCCTTATATAAAATGGTATAGTATTTGCAAGTAACCTATGCATAGCCACTGGCACACTTTTAATCATCCTAGATTATGTATAATACCTAAGACAGTATAAATGCTATGCAAGGACTTGTTATGCTGCAGGGAATGACAAAAAACTCTCTGCCCATGTTCACTACCGATGCAATTTTTTGAGGATTTTTGACCAGTAGATATTTGAATCTGTGGGTGCAGAACCTGCAGATACAAAGGGCTGCCCATGTACATAAACCCAGGGACTCATAGGAATGTACAGTCTAGTCATTTGGTTGACCTACTTGCTGTTTCCAATGCTCGATTTTTTTTCTAATCTGGTATAAAGTGGACCACAACAGCTCAGAATGGCCCTCACTGCTTTTAATGTCATCCTTTGTGCACCCACCTTCAGGGTGGGTGATTCCAAATCTACAAAATCCAAATAAAACGATAGCAACTGGAAACCCTACCACGTACACGCATAAAGTGAACCGCCATTTAAAATTCAGTGAAAGGGAACTTCTTGGGCCTTATCAGCTAGGTTACCTTCCGTAAAATCCATACGCTGAACCGGATAGGTTTCCCAGCCCCTGAGAGCTCTTAAAATGCAGAAGTGTTGAATAAAACATTTTGGTTGCGGGATAATTATCTTATTGAATAAGAGACGCAGTTTTGTAAACTACACGTGAGTGACAAATGCACACGTGGCTTTTTCAGTGAGCCTTTAAATCTCTGTTGACCTGGCCACGTGATGCCCACAGGGAGGAAGGTAAACATTCTGCACTAGAGTGCCTTCAACAGTGGCTGGTCATGTTTCTGCCAGCGGGTCAAACACCTGCAGTGTCGTCCTCTTGTCTTTGTTACTGATGGTCACCCAGTGACCAAAGTTTTCTTCCCTATGGTCTGGTGGCAGCCCCGGCTCGGCCGCCAAAGCGCTGACCTGCGATGGGTCTGCGTGCGCCCTCTCGGGGCTCCTGGCCCCTGAGTCCAAATGGTCAGAGCTCTTGGAAAGCCAGGCATTACTCAGCAGTTTAGGGTGGTGGAGAAGGCTCCAGAAGGGATCTTGATAATCACCCAGAAGAGAGGCTGTCTCTGTCTCCATCACTCGAGGGCCATCGGTTACCGGCCTTGTGGCAGAGGAAGTGCCACGAAAAGCCACTTGTGGACAGAGAGTGTCGGCTTCAGGCTGGAGTCCGGATGGACAGCTTCCCCCACTGCCACTGTAGCACACGAGGCCTGGGAGGAGCTCGCTGCTGCTCTGTAGGACCTGCAGGTGGAAGGCCGCGGGCGCAGACTTCTTCCTCCTTGGGGGCACCTTAGGCACCAAAGATGGAAGCTCTGGAGACGGCAGCTCCGTGGCTCCTGCTGTGGGAGGGGCTTCACCAGGCACCTGCTTTCCGCTGCTGGGCCTCCTCTCGACACCTTTCCCAGGCTGCAGTGTTCTTGGTTTGGGAACAGGAGGGACTTGAGGGGCTGCGGCTGGAGGAGGGGTCTCAGGGCTCGTCTCTGGGGGACCAACCGTAAAAGGGACAGGCTGCTGTTCTTCTGGTGACATGGGCTGAGAAAAGGCAAGACAGGGTATAAATAAGCAGCCAGCAACTGGGACGCAGAGATGCAGAAAACACTCAGGAGGCGGCAGGGATCGGAGATGAATGAGACTGAGCTGACATTGCAGCCAGCTGGGGACTGGAGAATGGGACGCCAGAAATGGGACCAGGGACGAGACAGCACAGGAGAACCACACACCGACTGGTCAGCCAGCATGGCCAGTGGAAGGTGAGAAGGCATTTTAAAACCAGGGCCATCGGGAGTATTTTGAGAAACCATTGTCTTTGGTACCTTAAGAAATGAAATTATGTTCTTCCCTTACTCAAAAGTGAGCCGCTCTGAAAACCTTCTTTGTGGGGGCAACTTTGGTGGATAATTTCCACAGAATGTACCGTGGTAGGATGAAGTAACTCATGTTAGAGCATGAGGCTAATTTCAGGACTAATGGATATACTCTCTCCTTGAATCTTTTATATTGCAATACAGAACAACAGAGAACTTTACACTGAGACTTCGCTTCCTTGGTTCTCATTTTCAAAACGATCACAAAGAAAACAATTGCACCATGCCAAATGAAACTTTTGTACAGAAGGGGCGATCGGCAGCTAAGCAATGGGATTCCAGCATTTCCTTTTATTCTTTAGCGAACACACTAGAAACAACCCCTTCTCCATCAGCCTTGTACCACAACGCCTGTGTAACCACTTGGGAAAATGAATTCGTTTTTGCTCCTGGCTTTTAAAAGAAACGACAAAGCAAGCACACGGCAGAGGAAGAGGAAAGCGGTCCATGTTTGCAGGAAAGCATGGAAGATGGACAGATAGCAATGAGCCAGCATAGGACAGAAGCACAACCTCCCGGAAAATACAAAGCGAGCTCAGTGAAGAGTGACGTGGCAGAGAGGCCTCTCACACTCCCGGCAGGCGGAAAAGCAGGGGTCACTCTGCGATGCCCAGCCGGGGATTACCGAGCGTCCTGCTCCTAGAACTGACATCAAACCGAAGATCCGGATGTGTCTATAGGTGCCAGTCTTTGGGCAGCTACCGTTCTTACATACTCATGTCTCTGAAGCAGTAAGCAAGGCTGAGAAGCTTGAGAGCGAGAGCAAAACACAATCTGCAAGAAAAGTGGCGAGAAAAGCTGTGGGCACTCGGGGAGAGCGCAGCCGCACCAGAGCAGGGCGGAACTGCTCACCCAGGAACCGGTTATGGGTTTCCTAATGCACGTGAAATCCGAGCATATGAAACCATTGTGCGCAACACACACAAATGGCAGCACCGGACCACCGAGGATGCACCCCACAGGGGTTCTCGGTGGGGGCTCAGAACATTCAGGTAGCACGGTCCCTCCAAACCGTTCTTGTCACAGCCACAATCTGTGAAAGACAGGTCCTTGTTGTTCCACGCAGCTGGGGCCAAGATGCGGTGGGGAGATGAGGGAGAAAGCAGTTGTCAAACAAACTGCTTTCCTCAACGATGCGGCTAGATCTGGGACGGGCATGTGGAGGGAGAAACTGAAGCCAGCTCAATTTGTGTCGGAGGAGTAATTTTATCCGACAAGACATTCAAGCAACCTGAGTGAGTGGCTCGCCTGGCCAGGCTCTTACCTTTCCCGTCCTTCTCAAGGTTGGCTTCTTGATGGAGGGAACCCGGGGTGCAGGCCGACGGGGCAGGAGTGTGGGCCCCTGCGAGGTCTCTAGTTTAGCAAGCCCAGGGCTGGGCTCTGGCTTGGAGGATCCTTGGTTCTTCGGGAGCATGGTATTTACGGGTGCTTCTGGGGTGCCTGGAATATAAAATCACACGGGCTAAAGTGTAAGGAAAGGCAGTCCACTGTATGACTTAATCTTTGGACAATCTACATCTCAACAATAATTTACTAATTCAATGTACTTCCTTTCATCTAAAACAATTTTTTTTTTTTTTTGGCGGTACTGGGGGTTGAACCCAGGGCCTCACGCCTGCATGCTTTGCAAGTGCTGGACCACTGAGCTGAGCCCCCAGCCCCTTTTTTTTTTCTTTTTTTACTTTTTGAGACAGGGTCTCACTAAGTTAGACAGGGTCTCACTAAGTTACGCTGACTGCCTCTGGTCTCGAACTTGCGATCCTACCACCTCTGCCTCCCGAGCTGCTGGGATTATAGGCGTGCGCCACCGAGCCCGGCCTCATCTAAATAAATTCTTAAAGATTGACAGAATCAACCAGTTCAATGTGGTCCCAGCTTTTTACATCACGTTCTCAACAGGAGTAGCAGCTTGGGATCTGTGAATCTTCCCGATGTGAGATCCGGATATACTTACATTCCTCTAGGGAGAGGATTCAAAATGGACCAAAATCTCAACAGGCTCAATACGAAGAAAATGTCCCATTTGAACTGTGGGCAGACCTCAATCCTCACTGGCATAATTGAAATACAATCCACACAGCATAAAATTGACCCATTTTAAGTGTACTATTCATTGGTTTTTCATATATTCACAAAACAGCATAGTCATTACCACTATTTAATTCCAAAACATTTTAATTATGCCAAAATAACAATAACATACCTATTTCAGTCATTCTTCCTTCCCTCTTTCTAACTTGAACAACAATAACTGTGTGAATTTGCCTATTTTGGACATTTCATAGAAATGGAATGACATAGTATGTGACCTTCTGTGTCTGACTTCTCTACTTAGTATCATGTTTTCAAGTTTCACCCATGAGGTAGCATGTATCAGTACTTTTTTGTGGTTGACTAATACTTCATTGACATGTTTGGGAGAGTGGCGGGTCAATGAAAAAAAGCAAGACCCTCCACTAGATGGAGTGACACAATGTCTGCAACAACGGGGTTAAACATAAAAAAGACTGTGTGCCTGGCACAGAGTTGAGGGGTGTTTTGTTCTGTTGTACATAGGGTTGCTATGAGTCAGACCTGACTCCACAGCACATAACGACACCATTTCATTGTATAGATGTAGTATGTTTTGTTCACCCATTTATCTGTTGATGGACACATGAGTTATTACATCCACATTTTTAGTTATCTTTTAAAATAAAAAAAATAAACCAGCTGTGCTGTCTAATCCTACAACAGTGTTTCTCAGCTTCCTAACTCATGCCCTCTTTAAATGTAATTTAAGAATTCCAAGTAGGTTAAATATAGTGGCGAAAGGAACCCTCATAGGGTTTTCAATGGCTGATTGTTTTAGGGTTGCCTCAGGAGGCAATTATAATTGTATATGCCTTTTAAAGGGCGTAATCACCCCTCTCCAAAGGAGATTCTGGAACAAAGCCAAAAACAAAACAACAAATGTTAACAGAGATGGTGAATGAATGAGAAAATATGGTAACGTGGGTCACGTGAAGTAACAGCAACAAAAAATTAATAGGCAGCGTGGCAGGGAAGAGGTCTCCGCCTTGCAGTGCTGAATTTATATACCCTTGCCGATGAGGTGGAAGGTAAATTTTGTGCCTAAATTAAGTACAGAACTTAATTCTTAAGAACTCTTTTTTTCATAGAACTGGCAGAATGAGTTAGTGCCAATAGCACTGACTCTTAAAAATTCATTTTGTTTACTTCTCCCTTAAATGTACACTTAACTGAATTTTGACGATGTAATTTTAAATGGAAAGTAGATCTAAATAAGTAAATAAAAATAGCATAGATCTAAATAAGTAAATAGATCTAAATAAGTAAATAAAACTTTGCATTCCAAAAGGGAAAAAAAAAGGACCACTTTCAGTGGGAAGATGAACAGAAAATGGAGTTGGCTTTCCTCCTTGGCTGGCGAGGAGATTCCCAAGGGCCCACGTACCTGCACTGGCTTCTAGGAGACATCGGATCGCTGCTTCTGCCTCCTGAGCGTTGGTGGTTTTGATCTGCTTAACATTGTAAGGTTTGCTTATTCCAGTCCTAGCTTTGGGCTTGAGGACAGAAGGAAGAAGAGGAAAGGCATTAACACAGGCAAGAAAGGAGTCCCCATGACTGGCTGTGCAGACAGTGAATGATCTATGTGTGAATGTGAGACAGACGGAGCCCCGGGAGACAGTGATGGAAACACGCTAAATCTAACTCTAAACCACGTCCTCACAGAGCTCGCTCATTCCAAGAACAGGAATACAATAGTGGTCATAGCTGATGATCCCCGCCTCCTGGGCTGGGTGCTGACAGGTTTTTGCAGTATGGAAAAACCACCTTCTGCTGGGATTTAGCTCAGTGGGTAGAGTGCTGCGCTGCAGTCTCTGAGGTCCCAAGTTCAATTCCCAGCACCATGAAAATGGGGGAAGGACCTGGCAATCCACTCCCAAGGCAATCCCAAAACAACCATTGAAAACCCTATGAGGGTCACTATGAGTTGGATACCGACTCCACGGCACCTAACAACATTTCAATAATCGCATAAGCCAGACAGCAGAAACAGAGTCGATGCCTTCCACGCCTATGCAGTATGAAAACACCTTCCAGATACATGTTTCCCTAAAAAGTGCATTTCCTACGCCCTCACCCAGCATTTGGGTCATCTGAGACCCCAGCTTCGCCACTGGACACGTGGCATCTGCTGTGACCCATAGCCCAGCTCGCCATATTGTGTGTGGCATCCTGGGTACATCAGCATGGGCTGCGCCTACTTCACAGCTGCTTCCCTGACCTTCTCCTCCACTCTGTTGGTGGCTCTCAAGCCCTCTGGACCCGCCTCCTCTGCCACCCTCCTTGCTGTGCTCCTCTACCGGGATGTTTAGGCCCAGTAGGTCTTGTTCTTGGGAGAAGGACCTGGCAACCCCCTCCCAAAAATCAATCTGCCATTGAAAACCCTATGAACAGCAGAGAAGCACTGACAGTAGTGTTTCCCCTGTTGCACAGAGGGTTGCTATGAGTCAGATACCAACTCGACGGCACCTAACAACAACAACAACAGGTCTTGTTCTAGACTCTTCTCTCAACTAATCGTATGCCAGAATGACAAAACTAATCTGAACTCTTTTTCCTTCTACCAACCATGGCTCTGTAGACTACCAAGGGCAAGGCAAGAGTTGGAAAGGAGAGAAAGAAAGGAGTCCGGAAGCCAGTGGTCCCACCTTACAAGGACACCTGGGATTGTTCATCCAAGGTGTGTTCCTCTAGAATACCCTATACAACCACTTTGTTGTTTGTTGTTAGGTGCCGATGAGTTAGGTCTGACTCATAGTGACTCTACGTACAATAGAACAAAACACTACACAACACTGTGCCATGCACATGATCTTTTTATATTTGAGCCCATTGTTGCAGACACTGTGTTTCTTCTCAGTTTGAGTTGTGCCACATCAGCAAAAGGAGGTCCCAGGGGCTTCATTCCATTAAGGCCCACTCTACTTTGAGGAGGCAGCTCTTCTTCAGTCGTTTCTTGAATGCCTTCCAGCTTGGGGGACTCGTTTTCTAGCACTGTGTTTTGGACATGCTGTCAGGAGGGACCAATGCCTGGAGGTCATCATGTTTGGGAGAATGGCAGGTCAATGAAAAGGAAGACCCTTGACTAGATGGATTGACACAGTGTCTGCAACAACGGGTGTAAACAACAAAAAAGACCTTGTGCCTGGCACAGAATCCGGGAGTATTTTGTTCTTTTGTACACAGGGTCACTGAGTCGGAACCGACTTGATGGCACCCTAACAACAAAACAACAACAACAACATATCTAACGGTGCTTCTCTGCTATTCCCAGTGTTTTCAATGGCTAATTGTTGTTTGTTTGTTTTTTGGTACTGGGGGTTGAACCCAGGGCCTCGTGCTTGCATGCTTTGCAAGTGCTAGGCCACTGAGCTGCACCCTAGCCCATTTCTTTTTTTACTTTTTTGAGACAGGGTCTTGCTAAGTTACACAGACTGCCTCTGGTCTCAAACTTGCGATCCTCCTGCCTCCGCCTCCCAGGCCACTGAAATTACAGGTGTGCGCTCACGCCTGGCTATGGCTAATTGTTTTTGAAGTGGGCTGCTGGGTCCATCTCTCTAGTCGTTCTTAATCTGGACACTCAGCTGAAACCTGTTCACCCTGGGTGATGGGTGACTTTGCTGGTAGGGTGATGGGTGATGGGTGACTTTGCATAGCTTTCAGTATCACAGCAACACGCAAGCCCCCATAGCATGATAAGCTGACAGGCACATGGGGGTACAACCACTTACCAGCTTGCAAAGGAGCTATTTCTAGAGTTACAGGGTTGGGAGCAAGGTGGGCAGGGAGAGGGCTAAGGAGACAAATCACAGTACTCATCAAAAAGCCATAATCCCACAAGGCCAGTGGCCAGGCCCTCAGGTTGGAAGGGCAGCTGTCTGACTTGGAGCTGAACAAAGAAACTCACCGGTTGCTGTGGGGCTCCTGGCAGAAGTTTCGCTGCCTGCAAGATGGAATACTGCCCGTGGGTGCCAGAGGAGATGGACACATCTGATGCCGACTTTTTCACCATTAACCCAGCTGTAAAAAACCAACAAGGTCAGAGCATCAGCCTCAGAGATCCGACAACTCGCCAGCTAGCTGCAAGCAGCCCCGGGGAGGCAGACACAGCGACGTCAGCTCTGTGGACTCGTGTGGGCTGGGGACTGTGGCTTGGGGGCAGAGGGCTTGCCTAGAGTGTGAGGCCCTGGGTTTGATCCCCAGCACTGCAAAAAGTTTCCCTTCTGACCCTCTCACAGCTTGGCCTATTCAGGAAGATTCTCTAGGGAAGTATGATTTGAGAGAAAATTTAAACCCAACATCCCAGGGGATTCTAATCTGATAGGAAAACCAACAGATACTTTAAGTGGTTTAAAATACAACTATTATTAGGACCAAAATTTAAAATGTCTTGGGGAAAACAAAAATCTAAAAATTCCCAAGTTAGAGAACTGACATATGTTATGTTATGCTTCCAGCTATTAGCGAGTCATGTTTTAGTACATTTAATGTCACAGAAATAGGACACATTAAATGAAGGAAAGCCAAATGACCAAACACAATGGATACAAATTTTGGTCAAAAAGATTTTTTTTTTTAAGAGCCAGGTGTGGTGGCGCATGCCTGCAATCCCAGTGGCTCGAGAGGCTGAGGCAGGAGCATTGCAAGTTTGAGACCAGAGGCAGTCTGTGTAACTTAGACCCTGTCTCAAAAAGTAAAAAAAAAAATGGGCTGAGGGTGCAGCTCAGTGGTACTTTTTCACCAGCTGCAAAGCATGCAAGCGTGATGCCCTGGGTTCAAACCCCAGTACCACAAAAAAAAAAAAAAAAAAAAAAAAAAAAAAAAAAAAAAAAAAAAAAAAAGAAAAAAGAAAAGAAAAAAGGATTTTTAAAATTGTATGTAAATACAGACACATGTAATTGGAAAAAAAGCTGGAAGTATTTTAGTTAACAACTATTATCTGTACATAGCCAAGTGAAAGTTAAAATTTGCTGCTTCTTTCTGGCTATGTTTATAAAATTTCTATACTAATATGTGATTTATAAATTTTATTTATTTAAACTTTTTAAAGTTTTGAGACAGGGTCTTGCTATATAAATGATTGGCCTTGAACTCTCTACGTAGCCCAGGCTGGCCTCAAACACGTCATCCTCCTTCCTCAGCCTGCTTAGTGCTGGGATTACATGCCCAGCTTATGAATTTTATTTTTATGTTATTTTCATATTTTCTTTTATTTTTCAGAGTACAAGCTCAGAAAAGTAAAAATATGCTTTAAAAGTTACATTCTTCTGGCTTGCCATTGTTACTATTGTGACGTTAGCCCTGGTGAACTCAATCCTGAAAAGTAACAGCTTGGGAAAATCTATGTCTGATTGTCACGGTTTTGTGGGGGGAAGTAAACTACAGTGGTGACACAGAAAGGGATCAAAAGCGTGACACAGCTTTATTATGAGATTAAGGCAAATTTGATGGGAAAAGCACTACCACAGGATCCAGAAGAAACCCACTATCCTATGTGACCTTGGCGATGGCCGGGCTCATTCTCAGGGCCCGAGGGAGGAGAGGCGGGGGTCAAGACATGACAGAGCCCTGAGCAGACCAGATTCCTACGGAGCGGAGAGAGGCCTGGGCCGCCATCAAGGAAGCTGAAAAGCTAGAAAGTTCCCTCATGGGGCTGCAGCCCCAATTTTCCCCTCTAAAGCTTTCCAACTGAAGGCCATGGGAAGCGAAAGTGGAGCTGCGGGGTGAACAGCTTTACAAAGGCCTTGCTTTGTTGGCCACGAGAAACACAATGACTTCTGACATCAAACACGTCCTGGATTTAAGGCACAGAGGAGCCCGAGGTGGGGAAAACACCACGGGGACTCAGCAGTAGGAGGAAGTCGGTTTAGAGCCACTTTTCAGCAGCAGGTGTGCGGTTATTCCCAGCAGGCATCGCGGCAAGCCCAGAGCAAGCAGAATCTTACTTGGAGGGGGCGGCCTCTGCGGTGGGTGAGGCGGCCGAGGCCGATTGGGGACCGACAGAGACCTGCTCGGAGAACGGTGGCGGAAATCCCCAACGGCTGCCAGCTCCTGCTTTAACTCCACCAGGTCAGCATCGTCTGGAGGACATGGTGGGCGTGAGAAAGAGGGTCTTTTCCAAAGGCGCTGTGACCACAGCAGGTAGGGTTGCTGGGGGACAGCGGGGGGGGGGGGTTGCGTGGGGCTGGCGCTCCTCGGTGTCAGGGCTCGGAGGACAGCCAATGCCTGCTTGGAACACTCTGTGACGGATGGGTCAGGTCTGTTTGCCAGAGTGGAGAGACACTGATGGGTTTCGAAGAGTAGACCTGCCCCTTCCGACGACCCAGATCAGGGAGACCGTGGGAGCCACAGCTGCTCAGATTCAATGCCCACCGAGAAGAGAAGCTGCTAAGGCCTCCCTCCAAGACGTGACCACCGTCTGAGGAGCTGAGCATTTGCTCCCTTCTTTGCCAGCCTGGCATGGGTGGAGCTGCGGCTAAACAGCGGAGGCCACCGCCAGCCCCCCTCAAATGCCTGCTGTCACGACTGGGCCCACACGTCCCTTCTGAGTGGCCAAGAGGGCCCATGGAGATGGCCGTCTTGTCTCACGACACACACACCCAGGACAGGTATGGCTCTTCTCTCCCACAGCACAACATAGCCCTTTCAGTCCATTTGGGCCCAGACACTCATCCCTCAAGTCTGATAGCTCAACACTATGTGTCCCTGGGGATCGACCAGGGAGAAGCAGGGGTTCCTTTGGGTGGGAATAGCTGACTACCACGCACCATGGAAGAGATGCCCTTTCTTTCTTTTTTCTTTTCTTTTCTTTTTTTTTTTTTTTTGGTGGTACTGGGAGTTGAACCCAGGGCCTTGCGCTTGCATGCTATGCAAGTGCTGGACCACTGAGCTGCACCCCCAGCCCTTTTTTTTTTTTTTTTTTTTTACTTTTTTTTGAGACAGGGTCTTACGAAGTTATGCAGACTGCCTCTGGTCTCGAACTTGCAATCCTCCTGCCTCCACCTCCCAAGCTGTTGGGATTACAGGCGTGCGCCACTGCACCCAGCCAAGAGACGCCCTTTCAATGCCCACCAAGGGGCAAGGCGGCCCAGGCTGCTCTAGCGATTTCTTCACTTGAGGAGGCGCATGCGCTCAGACCTGCTCTGAGCCCCAGAGGCTGCCTGAATGTTGGCCACCCCTGGAGAAAAGGCCGTCAGCTACTTCCATGCCAGGGCTGGAGCAACGCACAGAAGCCCCTCAATACCCTGACAAAGGCTGTAACTCCTGACCTGGATGCCTGCTGTGTGTCCCACCCATGGAGGGAGCTTCATGAAGTGCCAGGGTTGCATCCCACCCATGCCAAATGCAAATCTCCATGGTGAGGCTCGCCTGCAGCCATAGCTCTGTGGCATCCGATGCCGTCAGATCTTGGAAGCTAAGCAGGGTCGGGCCTGGTTAGTACCTGGATGGGAGACCGCCTGGGAACACCAGAAGCTGTAGGCTTGGGAGAAGGACCTGGCAACCCCCTCCCAAACATCAATCTGCCATTGAAAACACTATGAACAGCTGAGAAGCACTGACAATAGTGTTTCCCCTGTTGTACAGAGGGTCGCTATGAGTCAGATACCGACTCGACGGCACCTAACAACAACAACAACAACATGGTGAGGCTCAGCGATCGGTAAGGTTAAAAGCTCCCGGTGGTTCCAATTAGGCAAACTACTGACCAGTTTGGGGACAATGACCCAGTAAGAAGGACATGGGGGTCTTAGCATCTTTCCTGGGAAGATACCCTCCTTCCCAAGAAGTGTCAATTTCCTGCTCTGTGTGCCCAGCCCAAGCGCCAGGGTTCCCACATATAGCTGAGCTCCTCTGCCTGCTGGTTAAAGCTGCTCTCTAACTGGAGACACAGTGACCAACAGCGGGAGGCATTTGGGCATCTCTGAATAGACCAATGTCAACTCATCTAGTGCTGAAATGTGTACTGCTCCACTCAGCAGCCATGCAATGCTAGTGAGTTTTTAAACTGACTCAGAAGAATTACTCTACCATTTAATCCAGGGATATATAGTTCAATCCATATGACCTTTTATTTTCTCTTATGTCTAAACTGGTATGATGGTACTGTAGAATGCTGTTGTTATTGTTAGGTGCTGTCCAGTCAGGTCTGACTCATAGCGACCCCACATACAATAGATGAAACACTCCCCAACACTGTGCCAGGCCCAGTACTATGTCAGTCAGTGCTTCTCTCCTATTCATAGGGTTTTCAATGGCTGATTGTTTTGGGAGTGGGCTACCAGCTCCTTCTCCCAAGCCTACAGCACCTGGTGTTCCCAGACTGTCTCCCATCTAAGGACTAACCAGGCCCGACCCTGCTTTGCTTCTGAGGTCTGAAGGGATTAGATACCAGGGTGGTACGGCCACAGGCAGTGTATAATATGACTACATAAAATATAATGTGATGTGAGTGAAACAAGGCATCAGGACATGCTGAATATGTCTCTTAAGGAATTAAATCAGAAAAGTTTGGAGAATAAAATCAATCACAAATGTAAAACCAGCTGAGAACCGCTGCCATTTGAATATACAGAGGAAAGAGGAATTATCCCGGCCTGGTGTATTACAGGGGGACAAGCTGTAAAAAAAGGAATACTTAGAGGAAATCAGTGTGTCATGGCTGGATTCCTCCCTGGAGCCCAGTTCTGCCACTCTATGCCTCCCTGGATGGGCCCCTCCTGGGACCTGTGCCCTTGACCAGTGATACTATGTTTGCTGATCCCTAAGAGAAAGAGGGGGCTGGGATTTAGCTCAGTTGGTAGAGCGATGCACTGTAGTCTCAGAGGTCCTGAGTTCAGTTCCCAGCACCGCAAAAATGGGAGAAGGGCCTGGCAATCCACTCCCAAGGCAATCCCGAAGCACTCAGCCATTGAAAACCCTATGAGGGTCGCTATGAGTGGGTTACCGACTCGATGGCACCTAACAACAACAACAAGAGGAAGAGGACACTGTCGTGATTCTGAGAAAGGAGGGCCAGCCTACCTCTGTACATGGGATGCTGCTTCTTTGTGGCCAGTGCAGGTGACTTGGAGCTGGAGGCATCCAGAGGGTCGTCTCCACCCAGTTCACTGTCAGAGACCACAGGCTGCCCGAGCTCCTCCGCCAAATCGTCTTCATCATCTTCAAGAACATCCCCTTGGAGGAGGAGCAAATGGCCATGAGGGCAACAACAATTAGGGTGTCCTAGCCCAGCGTTCCACCCGAGGTCCGTCTTAGCTGACACCAGGATGCTACAAGACGTCTCCCAGCAGCCACAGGCCCAGGCGTTCCCAGGGCCGGCTCCCCACCCCCATTCATGCCCACGCACTGCCGGCCTCGGAGCCACGGTTAACGTAACCCAGGACATCTCCAGGTCCCTTTCCTACTTCCTGTACCACCCCACACATGAACACCGTGGTCTTGGGTCGAATCGTCACGGCTCTGCCTTTCACCTGGGAGGGCGGCCGGCAAGTGAGGACAAAGACAGAAGTCCCCAGAGCTCCCTCAGTCACAAAGCGCGTCTTTCCCCAACCTGTGCACCAGGGGCCAGGCCAATCTGCACATTTTCCCCAAAAAAACGAAGGTCTAGACCCGGGGCCGGCTCAGCAGGGCGCTGACACATTCACCCTGAATAAAACCTCAACTATCACCACATGGTTTTCATTCTGTGAGCATGTGAAGCCAGGATTTTATCAAAACAGAAACATCTTCCCTGTGGATGTGAGCCACACCCACCACGGACATCCAACACTCTCACTTCCGGTGTCCTCCATGCCTCTTGGTGGGCAGGGGTTTTAGCGGGAATCTGACATCGCTGCTGGAGCCACTGCTTGCCTGCCCCTCCTCACAGGGCTACAAACCTTCTGACTCATAGTCCAAACTCGTGAAGTCAAAGCTTTCCTCCAGCAGACAGGAGTTGGCGGTAGGCGACACGGGGGCCATGCTGTCCCGCTTTCGGATGAGCTCCTCGCGCAAGCCTTTCAGCCAGTCTTTGGTCTTGGGTCGGATGGTCACAGCTCTGCCTTTCACCTGGGAGGGCGGCCGGCAAGTGAGGACAAAGACGAAAGTCCCCAGAGCTCCCTCAGTCACAAAGCGCGTCTTTCCCCAACCTGTGCTCCAGGGGCCAATCTGGACATTTTCCCAAGAAAAATGAAGGTCTAGACCCAGGCAGCCTCAGCAGGGCATTGACACACTTGCCCTGAATAAAACTTAAACTATCATCACACGGTTTTCATTCTGTGAGAGTTTGAAACCAGGATTTTATCAAAACAGAAACTACCTCAGAGCTATGTGCCCAAAACACAGTCTCAAGAGAAAGATGGAGACTTTTCACATGGAGGCGTGAGCAGACACCAAGGAAGTGGGCAGGAACCACGCCTGAGCGCCTGCAGGTGGCCAGCGCCAGCCCTGACACCGACACCCAGGCAGACAATCCCAGCTCCTCCCACATGTGGTGCCTAGACATAAGGACACAGGGTAGGCACAGCCAAGGCCCAGAGAGGAGGAGGAGACAGGGCCCTGTAAACGTGAGGACGGGGTCAGCCCCACTCCGTGACAGGACGAGGTGCCACTGACCTTCATACCATCCACATCCAGGACGCTGAGGGCCGAATGACTGTCTGCAAAAGTCACCAGCATCTGCCCTTGATTGATCCTGGAATACAGCAGACGGGCCGAGTCCACACCAGGAATGACGCGGCAGCCCTCGCGGACCCCAGCGACGCCCCTGGAACCGCACCCGAGGGGCAGTGCTTACCTGACGAGGACAATCGTCCCGTAGTTCTCCAGGGTCTGCATGAGCTCCGTGCGCAGGTCCTCGGGAAACTCGTTTTTCTCTTCCAGGGTGGGTGACTGAAGGTTGACGACAACGGTGGCATCCAGGGGGCCCTGGAAAGAGGACACTTCCTGGAAAACTCTCTCCCGAGCACCCACGTCGACTTCTTGCACTTCCACCTCCACGATGGCCAGCACGGGTCTATGATACACAGGAAGGGAAGACACAGGAGGACGGTTAGCCTGGGCAGGTGTCACACACTGGCCTCCATCCCCGGCCTCTGTCCCCTGAGCCCTGCTGTAAATAATTTTGTCCACCTAGGACTCTGCAGGGGCTGGGATTTAGCTCAGTTGTTAGAGCGCTGCGCTGTAGTCTCTGAGGTCCCAAGTTCAATTCCCAGCACCGCAAAAGTGGGAGAAGGACCTGGCAATCCACTCCCAAGGCAATCCCGAAACAATCTGCCATTGAAAACCCTATGAGGGTCGCTATGAGTCGATGGCACCTAACAACGACAACAAAAAGGACTCTGCAGGCCAGCGGCTCCCCCCTCAGACTGCAGCCTTTACCTTTCCCCAAGCTTTGTACAACCTTGGCATTTTTATCTAAAGATGACTTTGTGTGTGTGCGTGTGTGTGTGTGTGTGTGTGTGTGTGTGTGTGTGTGTGTGTGTGCGGTACTGGGGTTGAACACAGGGCCTCACGTTTGCATGCTTTGCAAGTGCTGGACCACTGAGCTGCTACCTCATTTTACTTTTTGAGACAAGGTCTCGCTAAATTACGCAGACTGCCTCTGGTCTCAAATTTGCGATCCTCCCACCTTCACCTCCCGAGTCCCTGGGATTACAGGTGTGGATGACTTGAGAAATAAAAACAAAACCAACAACAACAACAAAAACCCACTACAGTGCTCAAACAATGTAACCCTGCACTTAGAAAATCGCCAGCAACCAGCAAAACTTCTCTCATGGCAGCGCCTACTCCTGCCCAGGCTGTGGAGAAGCGGCGGGTGCTGCACTCTGCTGGGGCTTCAGGCTCTTCCCGTGGCGGCGGGGCAATTTGCATTAGGAGTCTCAAAACTCTTTTGACTTCGTAATCTCATTTCTAGGGCTTTATTCTAAGGAAGCAGCCAAAAGTTCAGGAAAAGATTTATATACCAGGTTGATTATTTATAGCATTATTGATGGGAGGGTAAGCGGGAAATAAATTAATTATTCCTTGGTAGGGACACAGCTGTGATGCATCCGCACTATATGTTACATTGCCATTAAGGATGACGTAGAAGTCCATCTGACAGACAAAGAAAACACGTGTCCGGAAATAAGACAATCATTATTACCACAATTAAGACAGGGGGATGGGGTTGTTGTTGTCATTAGGAGCCGTCGAGTCGGTATCCGACTCATAGCGACCCTCATAGGGTTTTCAATGGCTGATTGTTTCGAGATTGCCTTGGGAGTGGATTGCCAGGTCCTTCTCTCATTTTTGCGATGCTGGGAATTGAACTCAGGACCTCCAAGACTACAGGGCAGCGCTCTACCAACTGAGCTAAATCCCAGCCCAGGGATGGGGTTATGCTGCAACAATTCAGAAATTCCTTTAGGTGAAGATTGTGTAATCTTACTGAAGGTGTATAATACTACATTAAGTAAAAATGAAACATACTATGAAATAGTATACAATGAAGCGTGGGCTGGGCTGGAGCTCAGTGGTCGAGCACTTGCCAAGCATGCGTAAGGCTCTGAGTTTGATTCCGAGCACTGAGGGATTAACAACAACAAAAAAGACTGCTGCTGGGTGCACACATGTAGTCCCAGCTACTTGGGAGGATCATTTGACCCCAGCAGTTCAAGACCAGCCTGGGCAGCACAATGAGACCCCATCTCAAAAAGAAAATAGTAAGGGACTGGGGTACTGTGGTATACACCTGTAATCCCAGCAGCTCGGGAGGTGGAGGCAGCTTGTGTAACTTAGGGAGACTCTAACTCAAAAACAAAAAATAAAATGTGGGCTAGGGGTGCAGCCCAGTGGTAGAGCACTAACAAAGTATGTGTGAGGCCCTGGGGTCCACCCCGAGTACCGTCAAAAAAAAGTAAGAAGATAAAAACTTTTTTTTTTTTTTTTGGTGGTACTGGGGGTTGAACCCAGGGCCTCGTGCTTGCATGCTCTGCAAGTGCTGGACCACTGAGCTGCGCCCCAGCCCATTTTTTTTACTTTTTGAGACAGGGTCTCGCTAAGTTACACAGACTGCCTCTGGTCTCGAACTCACGATCCTCCTGCCTCTGCCTCCTGAGCCACTGGGGTTACAGGCATGCGCCACCGCGCTCGGCTAGAACGTAAAAACTTTTAAAGTCAGAGAATATTGCAAGAGTTAAGAGATGAGGTAACAGTTTCCCCTCCTCTCAAATTTATATTACTACTGTTAGATGCTTTCTTTTTCAACCACAGGCACACGCACTAAGGGAGTGGTTTTAGAAGGTTCCAGCAGAAGTACCTTTCAGCCCAGCCACCCTTGCAGGAGACAAAGGGGATGAAAGCAGAGGAGGCTGCGGCAGGCACCTCCATTCCCTCAGCAACAAGAAGCGAAATCTTGACACACGCAGCAATCTGAGGGCCGCTGGAGCCCCCCGTGCGTCTCCCCACCAGGACGCACGGCCCCTAGTCCAAAGCCTCCAAGCTTTCTAACCTGACCCCATCTTCGCCCCACTGGCATCGGCTGGCGTGATTCGTTTGCAACCTTCCTCAGCTCAGGGTGCAGCCACCTGCAGGCCTCGGGTTCTGGCTGTCCCATCCCTGTGGCTCCTCCCCTCCCTCTCTGCTCCAGCCTCCCCACTCTTCTGGACTCCGTGGAGTCGACAGACGGATGTGCCCTTGCCAGGAATGCACTCCCTCAGCCATCCCACGGCTCACACTCTCGCTCCTAGCAGGCTCTGCTCAAGGCCATCTAATCAGTGGACAGTGGCAGAAGAACAACAAAGTCTGGTCTGTCCCCTGTCACGACCTTGTTCTTTCACTGCATTTATATTTATCATCTGTCTTTCCTACAAAATTCCATCTGCCTGTTCACAACTCACCTCTAGTGCCAGGAACAGGGCCTAGCATATAAGGCCCCTCAACAAACACTGGTTGGATAAAGGTTTCCAGATACATCCTCAAACAAGCCAGCCCTGAAGTCACCCATCAGAAGATTCCCAAGATTCATGGCTAGGGGTGGGTGTGCTGGCAACAGGCATCTAAAGAATTAAGACCTATCTAAAGATCTGGATCTACTGGCTAACTTTCATCCTTCCTTGAAATGTTGAACCTGACATAATGGTTTTAGCAGCAGCTGTGGGAGGATCAAACCTTCCCTACCTTCCTTCAGATGCTGCCCTCCACTATCTCTCTTAAGATGTGCCACAGGTTAATTCCTTGGCATCTGCTGCCAGACTGCCTTACTCCCTCCTGTCTGCCATTTCCTTCAGTCCTTAATGCACAGTGTGTATGGCTGAACCAGAAGCCTAGGACATTCAATGACCCTGAATCCAAGATGCAAAACCTCTATGGTGGTTTTTGTTTTGTTTTGTTTTGTTTTTGAAGTACACAGGAGCTGAATCCAGGGCTTCGCACATGCTGTGCAAGTAAGCTGCACTCTCAGCCCATTTTTTATTTATCTTGAGACAGGGTCTTATTAAGTTACGCAGACTGCCTCTGGCCTCAAATCTGCGATCCTCCTGCCTCCACCTCCCAAGATGCTGGGATTATAGGCATGCACCATGGTGCCTGGCTCTACAGTATTTTTAACAACAAAATACTAGAAAACATTTCCCTTCGTATGTGAATGGATCAGTTCCCTGGATCTGGTTAGTGGAGAGCTGGACAGCAATTAGAGATGAGCGAGCCAGATGTATAATACCAACATGATTGTAGCTCAAAAACATAATCAAAAGAGCAAGCTGTGCAGCTACATCCTGTGGGAACATTTAAAAGGTAGGAAATTAGACAGGCTGCATCTTGAAAATTTTCACAAATGATGTCACTTATGATATGGTGCGATGACAAAATGCTGACAATTATTATTTCGCAGTGGTGGGTACACAGATATTTATTATATCTTTCTCTGTTTTTTAGTGTATTGTATGAACACACACACACACACACACACACACACACACACACACTTTCTCTCTCACATCCTTACGGGGACAGCATGTTAGTGTCCTGCAGAGAGGAGGTGGTGCTCCCTTCCCTAGCAAGGACCTCACCTGTGATCAGACGCCTGCAGCTCTGAGCGGCCGTAGTATCTGAGGGTCCCGGGAGACCAGGTATGTCTGACGTTGGTGTTGCCATTCAGATCGTTGTCTAGAAGGTTGAGTTCTCCAGCTGCTCATGGGGGTTCCATTCCATAAGCCCACAGGTAACACAAAGCCACATTAATACACCTGAATGTGATCATGACCGTCTGCAGCAGAGATCTGTCCCCAACTACCTGTGGCCCAGGCTCATTCACTTCATCCCTGTGAGCTTGAACTGAGCGTGGGTTGGTTTGGCCCCTGGGGTTAAAAAACTTCCTCACATGAGCTGGGCACAGTGGTGCACGCCTGTCATCCCAGCGGCTCGGGAGACGGAGGCGGGAGGATCGCAAGTTCGAGACCAGAGGCAGGCTGTGTAACTTAGCGAGACCCTGTCTCAAAAAGTACAAAAAAAAAAAAAAAAAAAAGGGCTGAGGGTGCAGCTCAGTGGTCCAGCACTTGCAAAGCACGCAGGCGCGAGGCCCTGGGTTCAAACCCCAGTACCGCAAAAACAAACAAACAGAAACCTTCCTCACATGCAGATTATCCAGGACAGAATGACCCCGCCTGCCTCACTTCTTCCCCTATGGGCTAACTGTGGCCTGGGATACGACCATCGCTGTGGCTGGATTTCTGCCCTGGGGGCCCCCAGGGGTCCCAGGTGATCCATGGCATTTCACAGTCACAAGTGTGGAGGCGAAGAAGACAGGACAGCTCAGGCCCCAGCCTCTCAGTGTCCTGCAGCCGTGCAGAAGTTCTCAGGCTTCTCTGAAGGAAGCTTTACCTTTCCTACCTGTAGGTGTCATTTCCTAGCTTTGAATCAGCTCTTCAAATGTGGGATGACTATGCACTAGGTTACAGGTTACAGGTGTTCTAACTTCAATAAACTTCACTTCCCATCTGAACATCAATAACTGTTCCAAACATCCTTGAAAGTGCATTGATTAAAAAAAAAGTGATGGTGTCTGGCTCATGTTCAGTGTGGAATTGAGGTTTTAGGCAGATTAAGAATTTGGTTGAACAAGCCGGGCACAGTGGTGCACGCCTGTAATCCCAGTGGCTCAGGAGATGGAGGCAGGAGGATCGCAAGTTCGAGACCAGAGGCAGTCTGCGTAATTCAGCGAGACCCTGTCTCAAAAAAGTAAAAGATGGGCTGAGGGTGCAGCTCAGTGGTCCAGCACTTGCAGAGCATGCAAGTGCGAGGTCCTGGGTTCAACCCCCAGTACCACCAAAAAAAAAAAAAAAAAAAGAGAGTTTGGTTCAACAGAATGGACTGGATAAAGTGGCTTAGCAGGCATGTGGGGAGGGACAGGCACTGGCTACTTGGCTTCTCTTTCCTCCCAGGACAAAGGGCAGAGGGTGGGGCAGGGCAGCCTCAAGGTGCGGGTGGAGAGAGCCAGGGTAGACCCATCTGCAGGTCACGGGCCAGAAAGAGGCCAGAGGGGGCTCCTCCAAAGAGCAACTTCCAAGGGGCTGACATCTGGGGTGCTCTTTTGTCAGTTGCATTATGGATACAATTGTGACTTAAGTAGCAGAGCAGGGAGCTGAGGGGTGGATTTTCTTCCTGCTGTGGTATTTATCCCCTGCCCCTCCTGGCTCGGGTGCGCCTGCCGCACTCACCGGTTCTGTCAAAGGGACGCTTCTTCCTCCACCACAGCACCCTGTCTGTCCAGGCTGGGGTGCGGCACTTGTCGCTTGTATCATAGGCGGCAGAGCCAACGTCATACTTATAGGTGGGTCCAAAATTAATGGCTCCTTCGTGAAAGTCTTTAAAAATCTATCGGGAGAAAGGAAGTCACAAGGCCACCTTAAAAAAAAACCAAAAAGCACTTTCTGGAGTGTTCTAGTCCTAAGATGTGACAGAATCTGTGTTGTATTTGCAAATATGCCATCTCGTGGACATTCGTGTGCCTTTTAAACAGCACAATAGTGACGTGCCACGACTCATGCTGCCAAAAGACACGTCACCACGGCCACTCCTCCTGCTTTCATGCCAGCCACCATCTGCCATTGTCCCCCAGGGGACAGAGGAGGGCACGGGGTGGGGGTCGTATGCTCATCTGTGCAGCCCCAGGCCTGTGCAATGCCCAGCCCACGTCTGACGAGGCCTGAATCCCTACTTGCTAAGTCACCACTAAGTCCCCAGAAGCACCAAGCACCAGCCCAATTCGGCCCTCCAGCTCTGGCGCTGGCCTTGGAGCCATGCTGTTGTTGTTGTTGTTAGGTGCAGTCAAGTCATGTCCAACTCATAGTGACCCTCATAGGGTTTTCAATGGCTGACTGTTTTGGGATTGCCTTGGGAGTGGATTGCCACGTCCTGCTCCCATTTTTGTAGTGCTGGGAATCGAACTCAGGACCTCAGAGACTGCAGAGAGGGGCTCTACCAACTGAGCTAAATCCCAGCCCAAAGTATTGCAAATTGAGCTTTCACTATACAATGTTGTTGTTGTTAGGTGCCGTTGAGTATGTATCCGACTCATAGCGACCCTCATAAGGTTTTCAATGGCTGACTGTTTTGCGATTGCCTTGGGAGTGGATTGCCAGGTCCTTCCCCCATTTTTGCGGTGCTGGGAATTGAACTCAGGACCTCAGAGACTGCAGCACAGCTC
>VMDO01008433.1:55790-84148 GCA_007922755.1 Pedetes capensis
TTACTCTTAGTGCTGACAATACCGGTGGAAGAAAGTAAAACCTTTTTAGGGAGGTCTGGAGAGGCCCCTTGTACACCTGGCCACCCTAGGCAATCCATGCATCGGCAGGCGCTGAGGTGCGGAAGCAGAGCAGACCTCAAGGGTGATGGAGTCTCTCTTTCAGAAAGACCTGAACTCCCCCCCTCCTCTGCGCACATTTAGCAGCCTCAGAGGGCAAGTGGCTTTGAGATGCACCTCTTTGGCTCAGCCCGCCCTGCCAGGATGCTGACAGACACTGAAACAAGTGCGAGTATTGGCTGGAGAAGATAAGCTGGGGACGTTTGGCTGGGATGACCGTGAAGAAGGGAGGGCGGATTCCATGGCTGATCCTTCCTATTTATGCTATGGTCTAGGAAGTACCCAGAAAACTGAACCTGGGTCATGGAGGGGGAACAGGAACTCTGTGACAGAGTGTCCCAGACCAAATCATGGGCCCGTGTCCTGGCCATGTGACCCTGGAGAGGTAGTTTGGCTTTGTCCTCAGTTTTCTTTGTCTGTAAAATGGGTATCATGCCTAATTTGCAGGGCAATCTGGGGGATTAC
Source organism: Pedetes capensis (assembly GCA_007922755.1). Lineage (NCBI taxonomy): Eukaryota > Metazoa > Chordata > Mammalia > Rodentia > Pedetidae > Pedetes > Pedetes capensis. Next base: position 56,373 of record VMDO01008433.1, read on the forward strand.
ATGTATAAACTGGTACATAAAATACATTAGATACTATTGTAACTTGTTAGTGTTTTCACCTACAACAAATACAGGTATCACCAAAGTATACTGGGCAGAGTCTAAAGCGTCATTCAGTGGTTTATTAGATCTGAACTCAAGCAGTCCCTAAAAATACTGCACATGCCCGTGAACATGCAGGGTGGATTCCAAGTACCTGGACCTGTGTACAACACCCTCACATGGTGCCTTGCGTAGAGGCTGGCATGGGGGCCCCCTACAGGCAGCTGTGAGTCAGACCCAGCACAGCCACTCAATGGTGAGACCAAGAGGAGCCAGCTCAGCCTGTCTGAAGGCGAGAAGATGGAAGCACACACTCTGGGGGCAGCAGGAGACCTTGGGGCCATCAGTCCCACCCCATGCTGCGCCAAATGCTCTCAGGGGGTTTTCCTCAGCAATGGCGTGTCACCTTTGAGAGACACACAGGTCCTGTATGTGGCTAGCCAAAGCCTGACAAAGGACAGAAGTGTATGTGAGGGAATTCCTGTTTCTCTGAGTATAAAAGCCCCACTTATTTCCTCTCTATCAGGAACACCATTAAATCCACTCATGGAACTTAATTTGCTGAATACTAGCACATTCATTGGGCTGGGATTTAGCTCAGTTGGTAGAGTGCTGTGCTGCAGTCTCTTTGGTCCCGAGTTCAATTCCCAGCACCGCAAAAATGGGTGAAGGACCTGGCAATCCACTCCCAAGGCAATCCTGAAACAGCCATTGAAAACCCTATGAGGGTCGCTATGAGTCGGATACTGACTCGACGGCACCTCACAACAACAACAGCACATACTTTAAGTAGGATAGTATTCCATGCTGGACTAGGGGTATGATTCCATACTGGAGCAATTGCTAAAAGTATCTTAAATCATGACTTACTTTTCCACTTGCTTTCTGTAGCTGTAGCTGGTCAAATTCCAGAAGTTTCTTCCAATCTTGGCGTTTAACAAAATAGAAGACTTCTTCATAAGTAAGATCAATGCGGTAGTTGAAATCGCCGCACCAAAACACATAATCATGAGAAAAAATGTTTCTCCCCTAGGTTGTAAGAAAATCATGATTACTCTAGTCCATCTTGCAAGGAAGGCAGGAGAGGGGAGAGAAACAAACTCACCAGACAGAAGACAAACAGAAGCATTTATATGAAAATGTTAGTTTATGGTTTCCACTGGAGTGTCTTATCTTCCATAAATCCCACAGAGGCATTGGGGAATCCTTACATGATCTGCCTTTCTATTTTGTCTGCCTGCCTATCTATCTAGATATTTATTTATTTATTTATTTATTTATTTATTTATTTATGAAGTACTGGGAGGTTGAACCTAGGACCTCAGGCATGCTTTGCAAGTGCTCTACCACTAAGCTGCATCTCCCAGCCTATCTTTTTACATTTTTATTTTGCGATAGCATCTCACCAAGACATACTGCCTCTGGCCTTCAACTTGCAAGCCACCTGCCTCCTCCTCTCAAGTCGCTGGGATTACAGGCATGCACCACCACACCTGGCTGCTTTTCTATTTTAAATAGTGGAGTTCTTTACCGGGCTCCAACTCTAACTGGGAAGCATGAATACCAATATTTATTCCACCAGTTCCAACCTTGAGGACCAGGCTGTGATCGTGCTTGCTATATCCACATTCTTTTTTTTTTTTTTTTTTCTGCAGTTCTGGGGGTTGAACCCAGGGCCTCATGCCTGCATGCTTTGCAAGTGCTGGACCACTGAGCTGCGCCCCCAGCCCATTTTTTTTTTTTACTTTTTGAGACAGGGTCTCACTAAATTACACAGACTGCCTCTGGTCTCGAACTTGTGATCCTCCTGCCTCTGCCTCCCAAGCCTCTGGGATTACAGGCGTGCGCCACCACGCCCAGCGCTATATCCACATTCTAAGAAGCATTGCCGAAAACAGTCCACATTGGAAAAACAAGGCTTAAAGAAACCAGTGTCAATGCCAAGAAGGTGCAGATTGTACCAATGCCTCTTCATCACTCTGCTTCCTTCTCCTGGTCCTGCCCAGGAGCCCAGTCCCCTGGCTCAGCCCTGGAGAGCTCTTCCCCCCACAATGACAGCAGCTGCTGTGCATCAGCTGTGGACAGGGCTTGGCTCTCCTGCACCAGTACTTCATCCTCACAGCAGCCCGTGCGGCAGATGCTATTGGCTCTGTTTTAGATTTAAAAACCCTCAGACACAACATAGCTCACTGAAAATCGTATAGCTAGTGAGTGCATGGGCTGGGATTTAGCTCAGTTGGGAGAGCGCAGCGCTGCAGTCTCTGAGGTCCCGAGTTCAATTCCCAGCACCGCAAAAAATGGGAGAAGGGCCTGGCAATCCACTCCCAAGACAATCCCGAAGTACTCAGCCATTGAAAACCCTATGAGGGTCGCTATGAGTCGGATACCGACTCGACGGCACCTAACAACAACAACAACAGTGAGTGCATAATCAAGATGGGATTTGAACCCAGATCTGCCAAGCGAAAAAACCCATTTCTGTTCTTTCACTATGCAGTGTTCCCACTCCCCACCCTCACCCCACAGTGATGATCTGGACGCAAGGTCAAGATGATCACAAACAAAATGAGTGTGCAGACAGTGCTGTCCAAGGAGATGGAAGAGCTGGGTCAGTGGAAACGTCCTTTCTGTACTGCCCAATGCGGGAACCTGGGCACTTTCAATGTGGCCAGTGCAAGTGGCTTTTATTAATGTAAATTTAAGTAGCTACCAGTGGCCAGTGGCTATTACATCAGACACCGTCAGTACAGAGAAGGAATTTTTTTTTTTTTTTTCAGTACTGGGGGTTGAACTCAGGGCCTCACACCTGCATGCTTTGCAAGTGCTGGACCACTGAGCTGCACCCCCAGCCCATTTTTTTACTTTTTGAGACAGGATCTCGCTAAATTACACAGACTGCCTCTGGTCTCGAACTTGCGATCCTCCCGTCTCCGCCTCCTGAGAGGCTGGGATTACAGGCATGCGCCACTACACCCGGTGCCAGAGAATGAATCTATAGGTACCTTCAGTATTTATGTTCTTGAGGGGGGGAAAAAAGAACAAACTGTAATTTATTTGGAATGGGTCCCAAGTATACTATTTCAAAATAGCACTTTTTAAGAAAGAAGGGCTGGCTCTGTTCTTAACCACAAACACAAATTCAAAGTCTCCCAACTCGTTTGTTTGTTCGTTAACTCAGGAAGTCAAAACCAAAACAGGGATTAGGACTTACAATGGAAGACTAAAGGTTTTTTGCCTTGTAAACGTGTGCAGCCCCTGGTGACAGAATGTCAGATCTGTCTGTGGGAACACAGCTGTTCGCTCAAGGAAGGGTTCCACAGCCCTCAAAAGCTGAAGATACGTGGCAAGGGAGCTGACATCTGTCCTCCCTTCGGGAACGGGCGGGGACCATGCACACCAGGCTGAAGGTGTACCGGGCAACAGCTTTGCATGGGAAGGAGAATATTAAAATCTAAGTTTGAAAATGGGCTGGAATTTAGCTCAGTTGGTAGAGCGCCACGCTGCAGTCTCTGAGGTCCCGAGTTCAATTCCCAGCACTGCAAAAATGGGAGAAGGACCTGGCAATCCACTCCCAAGGCAATCCGGAAACAGTCTGCCACTGAAAACACTATGAGGGTCGCTATGAGTCGGATACCGACTCGACGGCACCTAACAACAACAACAACAGCAAAGTTTGAAAATAAAGTCCAAAGGCTTCAGTATGGAAACTCTGGACCACCAGTAGAGGGCAGCCTGGCACGCATCATTGGAAGCCTCAGGACAGATGGGATGGGAGGGTAGGGTGTGCGTGTGTGTGCATGCGTGTGCCTGTGCATGTGCATGTGTGTGTGTGGGACTGGGTTGGGATCAGTTTCCTTAGTCATGATTATCTGACAAGAAGAGGGAGTTCTTAGCTGAGCCACAATAAAACGTATGTTCGAATACCGTGTATCTCAAGAAAACTAAATATACCCGACCCCCTAGAAAATGAAATCTAACAGTGTCTGGATTCAAGTGTTCTTCACAAACGTGAACAAAGGTTAGACACACAGATTGTCTGTCCCCATTCCATCACCTTAACTAGAAAAGTGGGAAAATGTACCTAAGGCAAGCTAGGGGACCAAAGGGCATCCAGGAGGCAGAGGGAGGAAGCAACAGAGCCCGGCAGGGCTGAGCACCTCTGGGCTCCGTCTATCACACCAGCCTGGGTCATTTCCAGGAGTGACACATCTCGCCTCTCCCAGCGGGCAGCCCCCATGGCAGGGCCCCTCCTCATGGCTGGGGCCTAGCTCCTGCTGGCAGCTCAGAAGGCCAGGAGTGGGGGAAGGGAGCGGGGCGCCCCAGCTCACCGCGGGGAAGGAGAGCTTGTGTGTGATCTCCCTGTAGTCCTCGTTCCTCTCTTTCACCTGCGACTGCCCAGCCGTCAGGTGGCTGCAGACGAAGCAGAAGCTGGTGCTGTGGAACTGGAAGCGGATGCCCACGGCACCCTTATTGCCCGCCTTGCCCCCCATGCCGGTCTTCACTGTGTCGATGGCCACGTCCCTGCAACAGAAGATCGGGCACACCCCGTTGACCACATTTCGCCGTTGAGAAGAGCCAGGTAAAAGCTCGGGACCTGCACTCTGAGACCCAGAACCTTCGGCTCAGAGGCCGTTCCATCTCATCTTCCACGGCTAAGGGCAACCTGACAAACGTGGCCATGGTCGACTCCGTGGGCAAGAGGCTGCCCCCTCTAGCCACTGAGTGCTGCCCTGTGGCACCAGCACCCTGTGGGGCTGCAGACACATTATCCCCGCGTCTGGCCCAGCTCTCCTGCTGGCAGAGACTGCAGACCCTCCGCTGATCCCGCCCACCCCACATAGCTCTCGTGCACAGCACAGGGCGGGGCCATCTGGCAATGGACGCATTCACAGCCTGTCATTCAGGCCGGCCTGGGAGGTGCACGCAGGTGGGCGTTCCCGCAACGCAGACTCCTGCTCGGGTTCAGATGCCAGCTCAGAATGCATACACGTGTGTCTCCCGAGAGCCCTGGACTGCAGGCCCGTGGGTTAATGCTTCTGTGACCAGGCCACAGACAGAGGCTGCTGGTCCACCTGCTCCCGTGGTGGACAAGGTGAGGCCACCAACATGCCAAACAGGTGCGAGCTAAACAAGCCTGAGGCCAAAAGGACGTGGCAGAGAGACCTTGGGCCGGGCCTGGGAAATCAGCAGGTCCTCCGCCTTGCCTTGCCCATGCTTCATCGCTTGCCTCTACCAGGACCTTCCCTTTACCAATGTGGAGCACAACCAGGCTGCTCTAGTAACACAATCAGAGGGGCAGGGATTTGAATGTTTTCTGAAGATCACAGAAGAAGGTTATGCCACCACGGAGCATGCTGGTGGGCCTCTAGAGGGAGGCGCTTGGCCAGGTCTCATCCTCAATGACTTAGGGCAAAGCACTGCTCAATGGCTGGCACCAGCACTGAGGAAGATGGCGGGAAATCCTAATGCCATGAACAAGACCAGGAAGCGATAGAGGCTCTTAGAAAGCGGAGGAAAAGGACGATTTCCTCCAATAACACACACACACACACACACACACACACACACACACACACACACACACCGCCTTTCCTCAAAGGAGACTGTTTCCTTAAGGTTTCGCCTCTTCTTACACTGACAAAGCTGTCACCCTGGAGAAAAAATACTGTCGCAAGACAAAGTCTACTTAGAATTCTTTCAGAGAGCTGGGCGTGGTGGCGCACGCCTGTAATCCCAGCGGCTTGGGAGGCAGAGACAGAAGGATCGCAAGTTCGAGACCAGAGGCAGTCTGCATGACTTGGTGAGACCCTGTCTCAAAAAGGAAAAACATGGGCTGTGGGTGCAGCTCGGTGGTCCAGCACTTGCAGAGCATGAAAGCGGGAGGCCCTGGGTTCAACCCCCAGGCCTAAAAAAAAAAGAATTCTTTCAGAGACAAAGGAATCAGCATTTCCTGACGAGTTACTCAGCTCTTGCTCAGAGGCTTCCTGTCTGCAAACTGTGAACAAGAAAGCCCTTCCTTGCACAGAGCCGAGCTGGCGTGGTAACCATCATGGCATGCTCTTCCTAAGAGAGGCCAGCTTCCTGAGTCAGGACTTTCCCATCATGGCTGTTTAATTGCCAGACAAATATTCCATTCAGCCCCATTTTTCCTTGGGAGTTTTGCTCCATTTATCTAGAATAACAGTAGGTCCTGATTCTGGCTGCAGGAGTGGGGGAGGAGGAGGAAGTCACAGAACAAAACACAAAGACTCCCAGGCCCTTGTTCCCCAGATGTTTATAAACTAAATATTCTTACCTGATGAACGGGACATGGTACGGACGTACAAAGATATAAAGACAGACGCCCACCAGCTGTGCCGAAGTCAAGAGAATGTACCTATGAGAGCGTGAGATGGCTTTCTGAAGCTGCTCACCCCACATCTTCCTATTGGTGGTACTGGACGAGAAAAGAAAGGAAGGATTCTGTTTACAGTTAGCGGAAGTGCCATCTCCCACTTACTGACCCCTCCAGCTCTCTGCCTATTTTTGTGTGTGTGTGTATGGTACTGGGGGTTGAACCCAGGCCTCGCACTTGCATGCTCTGCAAGTGCTGGACCACTGAGCTGCACCCTCAGCCCACTTTTTTTTACTTTTTTGAGACAGGGTCTCGCTAAGTTACGCCGACTCCCTCTGGTCTTGAACTTGCGATCCTCCTGCCTCTGCCTCCCAAGCTGCTGGGGTTACAGGCATGCACCACCGTGCCTGGCTACTGCCATTTTTTTTTTTCACAATCATTTTCTTACTGCCAGCACCCCAACATGAGCATCATGCCTTGATTCCCCCAGTGGACTGTCTATATATTTTCGGTCGTGTCTTACACATCACAGAATCCCCCTCTTCAACCTCTAACACCTACCACAGAACCTTCTCATGAGAGTTCTGTAGCATCAGTTTTATTTATTTGTTCAGAAAGTATCTTGAAATAAACTGGACCAATTTAGGCAGGGAGGCCTGACTGACTTTATACCAAATGTTAATCTCATAGTTTCGAGTCTTTTCTTCGTTCCTCGTGTAGAAAGGAGTGCTTTCTCCCAAGGCACTCCTTCCTCACCTCTGCCCAGGAAACATGAATCAGCCCCTGTGCTGGCCCAGCCCTGCCCTGTGCTCAAGGCTCACGCATGCCAGCTCCCTGTGGCAGTGGGAATCCACCTCACCAAGCACCCAGGCTGCAGCACCTCACAGAGGGCATGGTAGTAACCAGCCCTTCCTTCCAATTCCTTAGCAGGGAAGAGGACCTGGGTGTCTCTGCGCATGCGTGGAAGGAACCTAATCAGTTTCCACAAAGCTAGGGAGTACCCAGGGAGTATCCTGACCCTGAGGGTGCTCGGGCCCTGCTCCCAGCCAGGCACCTGGCGCAGGGACACCCTGCCCCCCACGCCCGGCCCCTTACCTGGCATTGACAATATTCCCTGCGCTCAGCTCTACCATCTCTTCAAAACCCACGGCAAATACGTCAGCCGGGCTGTCGTCATCTGGAGAACAAGGTGGGGATGAAGAAAATCAGAACCGCCGAGTCCTCCTACGTTCCGGGTTCAAGGGAGACTCTGCTCCTCGCTTCTGAGCCCCACCATGCACTGCGAGAGTCCACCCGACTGGACCACTCGTGGGGGACAAGGCATTGCCTACCCCCCAGTGCTTCTTACTGACACCATCCACGGCCCTTCCTGTGCACATCCTGGGGCATGTGACAAACCTCTCTGAACCTGTTCCTTTCTCTGCAAAAGGGACAGCACCCACCACCTAAGCAGGCGGCTGTGCAGCATAAATGAGATGCAGTGAGTAAAACCCCTGTCTGGACCCCCAAGAGCAGCCCCGGGCCTTCCTGATAACCAGGCTTCCCAGCCAGCCCCTTAGGGCCTTGGGGAAGCAGCGGCTCATACGGAGTTTGTGTCTCCCAAGTAGTTCAGTGGGTAGAGTGCTGCGCTGTCCCGAGTTCAATTCCCAGCACCGCAAAAATGGGAGAAGGACCTGGCAATCCACTCCCAAGGCAATCCTGAAACAGTCAGCCATTGAAAACCCTATGAGGGTCACTATGAGTCAGATACCAACTCGACGGCACCTAACAACAACAACAACAAGTGCTTTTCACAGTGCTGGGCATGAACGGCATTGCCCACCTAATGACAGACTGACCTGGTCCCATGTGGGGGACTGATTTTGTGGTCAGAGAAGAGATGTGAGGTGGGACCTGCTGCTGCCTGGGAACCACCCTGAGGGGACCTGCCACAGAGACGCCCGGCTCACACGGAGCACAGCGAGCCTAAAGCCGCTGTCTGTCCCTGCCAGGGACGGGCTCCGCATAACCCCTGCAGCTATGCACTGAAGCTCGCCAGCCACATCCTCTGATGCCCAGGTGCCCATCAAGCCCAGGCATGGCCCAGCTGCAGGAAATGACACTGCCCGCCCCAGGCTCTGATGGGAGGACGCAGCCTCCATGGCGGAACGCCAGGGTGGCGCTCCGCGTCCTTCTCTGCTGGTCACACGGGCACCTGGCACTTCCAGCTGAACTGGCTGAAAGGGAAGCTGCTGCCGCCGCCTCTTCCTTCTTTTAAAGGGAACAGCACCTCTCTGTCTGCTCTGGTTGGCCACAGCAAATTCACCTCCTTCCATCTTGGGAACCCAGTGGTTTCCAGCGAGCCCACCACTGTCCTCCCAAATAAAATCCCTGCAAAAAGGCCATCAGGGTGCTATGAACAGCTGTCCTCTCCTGTAGGCAGAGGAAGAGGGCCTACAGGAAGAGAGCACGGGGGAGGGTGTTCTCCTCAGCAAGGAGGGGGTGGGACATCCTCTGCATCACTGGGTTGCTCTGGTGCCATTCACATGGCTCCTGGATGGACCACCGATGTCAACACAGGCCACTGCGGACACGGGAATCCCAAGCCCCTGAACTCTGCTCCCTACCCTAAGGCAGAAAGGAGGGAGTACGTGGTGTATGCAACGGGAGGGGATGTACATAGGCACGGGCCACCCCACATACAGGACCATTGGTCACGCATCACCTAGTCACAAGTCTCTTCCCAAGTCCAAGAACTCAGGAAGGAGTGAGGCCCGCAGTTAACAATGGGAAAAAATCCTTTACTCTGTAAACCCTGAGTTTTGAGGCCTCTCAAAAGGATCTTGCTTGATCTAAAGCGAGGTTGTTGTTAGGTGCCGTCGAGTCGGTATCCGACTCATAGCAACCTTCATAGGATTTTCAATGGCTGACTGTTTTGGGATTGCCTTGGGAGCAGATTGCCATGTCCTTCTCCCATTTTTGTGGTGCTGGGAATTGAATTAGGGACCTCAGAGACTGCAGTGCAGCGCTCTACCAATTGAGCTAAATCCCAGCCCCTAAGGCGAGGGGAGGGATCTAATTTGGAATTACTTTATTCCTTTATTTATTTATTTTTTGTGGTACTGGGGGTTGAAGCCAGGGCCTTCCACTTGCATGCTTTGAAAGTGCTAGACCACTGAAAAACCCATTTTTTTACTTTTTGAGACAGGGTCTAACTAAATTACACAGACTGCCTCTGGTCTCGAACTTGCGATCCTCCTGCCTCTGCCTCCCGAGTTGCTGGGATTCCAGGCGTGTGTCACCGCGCCTGGCTGAATTATAAGATGCCTCCCCAATACATCTTTACTTTTTTTTTTTCATTTTAGTACTTAGGGTTGAACCCAGGGCCTCACACATGCGACGCAAACACTGCACCACTGAGCTGCACCCCAGCCTCTTTTTCATTTTTTATCTTAAGATAGGGTCTCCCTGAGTTATGCAGGCTGCTTCTGGCTTTGAACTCATGATCCCCCTGCCTCAGCCTCCTGAGTCACTAGGGTTTTAGGCAGGCACCACAGCAACTGGCTCACATCTTTACTTTTTTTTTTTTTTTTTTTTTTTGCGGTCCTGGGGGTTGAACCCAGGGCCTCGCACCTGCATGCTCTGCAAGTGCTGGACCACTGAGCTGCACCTCCAGCCCATTTTTTTACTTTTTGAGACAGGGTCTCGCTAAGTTACGCAGACTACGTCTGGTCTCGAACTTGTGATCCGCCTGCCTCCACCTCCCGAGCTGCTGGGATTCCAGGTGTGCGCCACCATGCCTGGCTGAATTATTTTATTCTTAAGAAATACAAAAATAATATTGTGACTACTTGAAGCAGATGAATACTATATGTAGCACATCCTTTATCCAGAATGCTTGAGACCAGAGTGTTTCAGATTTCAGATTCCAGAATATTTGCATAAACACAATGAGGTATCCTGGGAAAAGGACCCAAGTCTAAACATGAAACTCCTTTGTTTTATGTACTCCTTATATACATAGCCTGAGGGGAATAATATACAGCATTTTCAGTGTTCCTGTGGTTTGCCTCTGACCTATCACAGGAGGTAAGGAGTGGAATTTTCCACTTGTGATATCACATTGGTGCTCAAAACTTTCAGATGCTGGAGCGTTTCAGACTCCAGGGTTGCAGATTAGGGATGCCCGCCCTGTAGTAGGCTAGGGGAGAGGCTGGGAGCAGATGTTCTTGGGCAGCAGCAACACTCATTGCATGCTCCGCTCCAGCCAGCTCCTGACAGCAGCATGGCACCAGAGGCCACTCGCATCCGCCGACAACCTAAGCCTGCAAAATCTCTGCATGGGAAGAGAAAAGAGCTCCTCCCTCTGATGACTCTTCCAAACATTCAGAAAAGAAAAAGAGTCATCTAACTAATTTGCTGCGCTGGGATTTAGCTCAGTGGGTAGAGTGCTGCGCTGCAGTCTCTGAGGTCCCCAGTTCAATTCCCAGCACCGCAAAAATGGGAGAAGGACCTGGCAATCCACTCCCAAGGCAATCCCGAAACAGTCAGCCATTGAAAACCCTATGAGGGTTGCTATGAGTCCGATACTGACTCGACAGCACCTAACAAGAACAGCAACAACTAATTTGCTAGGGAGTGTTCTAGAAGATTAGACCATGGTGCTTTTAAATATGTTGAGGAGCAAAAAGGCCAAATACGAAATTCTACAAGGTGACAGACATCAAGGAGGTCAACCTTAGCTAGGCGCTGGGTGCCGTGCCGCACACCTATAATCCCAGTGGCTCAGGAGGCAGAGGCAGGAGACCAGACGCAGTCTGTGTAACTTAGCGAGACCCTGTCTCAAAAAGTAAAAAAATGGGCTGAGGGTGCAGATCAGTCATCCAGCACTTGCAGAGCATGCAAGCGCGAGGCCCTGGGTTCAACCCCCAGTACCACACACACACACACAAAAGGTCAAGCTGCCGCACATGTTCAAGGGAATGCGCAGGTTCAAGGGAACGCACAGGTCCCCAAAGTGTCTGCCCTCACCCTGGGAGTCCACGGCTCCCGAGAGCCGGGGTGCGTCCAGTAGCCAATCTGTGAGCTCTGCCGTCCCCAGGAGGTTGCTCCGAAACTGTTTTCCTCCATTCACGTTCCAGGTCCCCACGGCGATCTGGACCCGCTTGAAATTTGTGAATTCTGACTGACGCTCTGTCATGGCTTTCAGGATCCTGGGAGTCACTGTTGGGAGACATAAGGAGGCATGTTTTGCTGTGGCCCAAACCTCAGGCATCCTCCCAATTGACAGCAGGGGTGGCCTGTCAGGGAAAGCTGGCTCAGGAGCCTGGAGACAGGACCAGAGCCTATGCCTGAGGAAATGTTGAGGGCTGATAGCGCACCAGCCATGACACTTCCTGGTCTGTGATACATGCCTGAAAATGTGGCCCTCTATGCCCCATCCCTGTCACAGAGGCTGTGTGAGAGGACGTCTTAGGGGATCTCACAGGCACACAGGGGGAAAGGCCACTTCTGAGCATTCACACCATGATCCCACAGAACAAGGCACAGAGGCAAAACAAGAGGACATAGCAGTGAACCATGTAAACAGCTGTGCTGTGTGGATACAATGTACACATGCACATAATACAGAACTGTGTAACAAATGATATATAAACCATGTACGCATGTGTGTGTTTGTGTGTGTGTTTGTGTGTGTGTGTCTGGCAGCTTGTCATGCTGTGGGGGCCGACATCTTACTGTGATGCTGAAAGCCACACCACAAGTATCTCAGATACCAGGAGGGTGGCCCGTGGTGGACAGGTTTCAGCTGAACTTCCAGAATAAGACAGACTAGGGAGAAGGACCCAACAGCCCATGCCCGAAACAACTAGCCATTGAAAACCCTATGAACAGCAGAGAAGCACTGTAGTAAAACCTCTGGGACCTCCATTTGCTGATGGGGCATGAGTCAAAATGAGAAGAAACACAGTGGCTGCAACATTGAGTTCAAACGTAAAAAGACTGTGTATGAGGCACAGTGTTGGGTAGTGTTTTGCTCTGTTGTACATAGGGTCGCTATGAGTGGGATCCAACTTGACGGCACCGAACAACAACAACAACAACACTTTTAATGTCTTAGCAACTAAAACCCCTATCATTTTCCTCCTCTTATCCTGAATGCCTGAAAGGTTCTGTTTTATTTGACCTCAGATTAAGGCATTTTAAGAAAGAAAATCAAGACACTGCACCATTTCTGTCTTCTCCGAGAGCCACAACATATCCAGTGTTTTACACTAGTGACTTAATCCCAATCCTCTGTTTTGCCACATAACAAGCCTCACTATGGTATCTGAAGTCCGCTCAGCTTTTCCTGCGCTGCAATTGTCCCCTGAGCAGAAACTAAACAGCACCTTGGCTATCAGACCAGGTAAGCGTCCTCCAATATGGAAGAATGAGAGCAGAAAAGGCCTACGAAGCCATTCAAACATGGGCTCATCTCTCCTTCGAACACACCAAAAACTTCCGAAACTTATACATTCTCAAGAGGAAAAATGCTAGGTCTGCCTTCTTTTCCATTAGGCCTATAAAGTTCAAGGCCGCCAAGGAAGAAGACGCCATTAACACTTCCCGAAAGCTCTGAGTATTAATGGAATCCTAACAGTCTTGCTGAGACTTGACACGCCCTTGCTCCCGGGACTTCACATGTCCCCTCCTCTACTTCTGCAGGGCCCTCAGGGGCCAGAACAGGGCAGGAGGCCAGCCCCACAGGAAGTTCCCCCAGGGATCCCCAGGACCTGCCAGCACCACCACCAAGGGCCCAGGTCACTGAGAAGGCTTCTGCAGTGAGCAAACACCCACAGACAGGGGCATGCAGAATAGTCCAGAGGCTCACCGCGGTCTCCCCCTACCTCCCCTCAGCATGGAAAACAGTGTAGGCCAGGAAAGTAGAAGAGGGTGGAACCCAGGCTCCCAGGAAACAGCCACCCTCCAGGTCTGCACTTCTGCATCAGGTTTATCCAACCACGGATCAAAAATATTTGAAAAAATTAGTCTCTGTACTGAATAGATTTTATTCTTGTCATTTCCCTTAAGTAACACAGAACAATCTATCCATTGCGCTAGGTACTACAAGTAACCACGTGTCTGTCAGCTCGCTGTGCTGTGAGGGCCTGTGTGATGCTGAGGTGTGATGTGCTGTGTGATGGCCTGAGGGTGTGGGCTGCTGAGTCGGTTCTGAGACCTGCCTGCTTGCGTTCCTGCAGTGCAGGATCTCTTAGACGGGGTGCGGGGGTGCCACTGACATCTCAGATACAAGCAAGGCCGCCCACGGTGGACAGGTTTCAGCTGAGCTTCCAGACTAAGGCAGACTAGGGAGAAGGACCTGGCAGCCCACTCCCAAAACAATCAGCTATTGAAAGCCCAATGACCAGCAGAGAAGCACTGTCAAATACAGTGCCAGAAAATGAGCTCCCCCAAGGCTGGAAGGCACTTGAGAAATGACTGGGGTAGAGTTGCTTCCTCAAAGTACTGTTGACCTTAATGATGGGAATGGAGTAAAGCCCCTGGGACCTCCTTTTGCTGAAGTGGCATGACTCAAAATGAGAAGAAACATAGTGGCTGCAATAGTGGGCTCAAATGTAGAAAGATCGTGTCCATGACAGGGCTGGGTAGTGTTTCGTTCTGCTGTACTTAGGTTTGCCATGAGTCAGATTTGACTCAGGGGCACCTAACAACTAACGGAGATAACTGAAATTATGTGGGATGATGCGCAAGAATGACATGCATTTTACATAAGGCATGCATTAGTGACATGCATTTTATATAAGTCATGCATTAGTGACATGCATTTTATATAAGGCATGCATTAGTGACATGCATTTTATATAAGACCACAGCATTTTATATAAGGGACTTGGGTATCTGCAGATTTTGGTACCTGTGGGGAAGCTAAAGCCAAAGCCCTACAGATACCAATGGGACGACTCTACAATGACAGCTGCAAGTTGCTTAGGTCAACTGGTCAGACCATCAAAGCAGGGACAGAAGCTCTACCGCCCGCCATCTTGGATAACCCCACCTGCGGCCCGGCAGTGGGCGGGCTGTGGGCCCCTCACTGCAAGCAGAGCAGCAGCCATTACCCAGCTTGTTGTTGTTGTTAGGTGCTGTTGAGTCGGTATCCGACTCATAGTGACCCCCCTAGGGTTTTCAATGGCTGATTGTTTCGGGATTGCCTTGGGAGTGGGTTGCCACGTCCTTCTCCCATTTCTGCAGTGCTGGGAATCGAACTCGGGACCTCAGAGACTGCAGAGCAGCACTCTACCAACTGAGCTACATCCCAGCCCCCATTACCCAGCAGGGCCGTGTTATCCAGCAGCATCCTGCCCTTGTCTGCTGACTCCTCGCCGTAGACATCGCCGACCAGCAGCAGCCTGATGGCCTCCTGCTTCACCCCGTCGAAGAAGTTGGACTGGATGGTGCGAGACATGGAGCGGGCCCCATCCTTCAGCTTCCCCACCTGCGTGAGGCCAAGCACCGCTGTGAGAGGGCTCCGCGGGGCTCCGCTTCCACACCCCCGCACCTGGCCTGCCCCTACCTTGGCCTTCCCTTCCAAGGCTCGGCTGCCGGTGAACACCTTGCTCAGGCTGTGCCCGTTCAGAGACCACATGGCTTTGAAGGACTCTGCGAAGCGGTCCACGATGGGTTTTGAATTCAGCCCCAGGCTCTCGAGCTGCCGATGAAGGACCTGGGGGAGAAATGAAGGACTGTGTCGCTGGTGGCCTAGGGGAACACCTGCAGGTGCCTCCCGGGGAGTCCCTTCCTCGGCGGCCCATGGCTGCTCTGGGCCCTGGAGGATCTGTGGCCCCCCAGCGTGGGGGAGCTACTGCAGCAGAGAAAGCGGCTCCTGCCCCAACTTCCCCCAGCTTTGCTCAGATGTCCCCCTCAGCCCTTCGTCCAACCCTGACGCCTGACCACCACTGCCAGAGGGCGGGACAGCAAGCAGAGGGGGACAGCAGGTGGCGCAGAGCCCACTCCTCTCCTCCCTGAATGGAGCTGTGAGGTTGGCCGGGCAGCGAGGGCCACACTGACAGACTCAGGTGCCCCTCACCAGGTGTCAACTCCAGGCTAACCTCAGCCAGCCTGACACTGCCCTGGCCCAGCAGGGTCCTTGTAACCGTCAGTATGACGAACGAGGCCGCTTCTCCAAGGAGCCTGGAGCCTCTGGGTCACCACACCTGGGGTACATCTCAGAGTCTGTGAACAGTGTGCCCATGACAGGAAAGTCACATGGCACAGGCAGCTATCCAGGAGCCTCTCTGGATTCTCTAGCACATCCCAGCCGCCTGGCCCAAGGCTGGAAAGTCAGCCTAGCGCTGCCCCGCCATCCTGCTGCTGAAGGCTCAGCCTGCCCCACTGAAGGCATGAGACGGGACACACGCGGCCAGGGGACAAACCTCAAGCGCAATGAAGCTCTGCACGGCGTTGGTTCGGTCCAGGCAGTCGAGACAGTTCATCCGCAAAGTGCCTTTCTGAAAACTTAGGGCCACAAGAGAAAGAGAGACAATTATGAGATGTATCTGGAGGGGCGACAACAGGAACACCATGGCCTGAGTCTGTGGGTCCGCTCACAAGGAGACCTGTTCCAAGAGAGCCCCTCGTCCCTCCTGGCAGCCCGCCAGCACCCCCGCACCCCCCACCAGCACCCCCACACCCCGTCTAAGAGATCCTGCACTGCAGGAACGCAAGCAGGCAGGTCTCAGAACCGACTGAGCAGCCCACACCCCCAGGCCATCGTAAGCAGGGCCAGTTCTTGTCATCCACAGGAATGATGCTCTAGAAAACGGCATCAACGTTAAAGGAGTACGGCTGCTGGGAGAAGTGCAGTTAGGTGCCTGGGAGCCTCTCGCTACCGTGCAGCCATCAATTGGTCAATAATAACCTTGTTTTATGAGGGTTTCTGTTTCAAGCCAACTTACTAAATATAGGTATAGTTTAGCTCAGTTGGTGAAGCGCTGCTCCACACTCTGTGAGGAGCCCGGTTCGAACCCCAGCACCGCAAAAAAGGGAGAAGGACATGGCAATCCACTCCCAAAGCAATCCCAAAATAATCAGCCACTGAAAATCCTATGAGGGTCACTACAAGTCAGACTTGACTCAGCAGCACCTAACAACAACACCAACAATACTAAATATATACAGATAGCCCACAACTTGAGATGGTCCAACTAAATGAGTTTTCAACTTTGCAATGGATTCATTGCAATCTTAAATGCATTTTTTTTGTGTGTGTGGTACTGGGGGTTGAACCCAGGGCCTCACGCTTGCATACTTTGCAAGTGCTGGACCACTGAGCTGCACCCCCAGCCTATTTTTTTACTTTTTGAGACAGGGTCTCGCTAAGTTACGCAGACTGCCTCTGGTCTCAAACTTGCAATCTCCCTGCCTCTGCCTCCTAAGCTGCTGGGATTACAGACGTGTGCCACCATGCCTGGCATTTTTTTTACTTTTTTTGAGACAGGGTCTCACTAAATTATGCAGAGTGCCTCTGGTCTTGAAGTTGCAATCCTCCTGCCTCTGCCTCCTAAGCTGCTGGGATTATAGGTGCGCGCCACCGCGCCCCAGCCCTTCAATGTATTTTTGACATATAGTGATATTTCTGATGTGCAGTGGGTTTATCAGGCCATAACTTCATTGTAAGTTGAAGGGCCTCCACATATGGCCACTTCATTAACACTGAGCTTCCAGCCGGTGGCCTGGTCAGTCACACCTGAAGGAAGCTTGTCTAATATGCATTTCCTCTGTAAGGCACATCACCTCCCCTGGTGCTTAGACACGCTACACAGCACTTCAGCACTATGCCTGGGGTCCTTTTCAACAGTAAAATCACCGAGAAAAGCACAAAAATGGGGAAAAGTGGCACTAAATAGCAAAAAGAACCCTTGTTCACAGTATGCGAGCTGCGGCAAGGCAAGGTGCTACCTCGGCTGGCTTCACTGGGAGCATGCGCACCGGGGGACAATTTTTTCACAGCTCTGCAGGTGTCTGTGAACAACAGCAAGTGCTGAGTACATTCTGGGGTAACAGATGAGTTTTAGGGAGCAAGACAGCTCATCGATATGGGATCTGGAGCCACTGAGAATCAACCACGTGTGATTTGAAGAGACGGGGCTTCCTTTTCCTCCCAGCTCTGAACAGGGCAATCCACAGCCCGTCTTTTTTGGGAATTGTGGGTTCGTGCCATGATCAGGGGCAGTTCCCCATCCCTCTCAAAGGTCCTGTCGTGGTGTGGGTAAGTTACACGGTCAGCAGATCCCAATGTTTTAATGCAGTCCCTTACACCAGGGGCTGGATTTAGCTCAGTTGGTAGAGCGCCGCTCTGCAGTCTCTGAGGTCCCGAGTTCAATTCCCAGCACCGCAAAAATGGGAGAAGGATGTGGCAATCCACTCCCAAGGCAATCCCGAAACAGTCAGCCATTGAAAACCCTATGAGGGTTGATATGAGTCGGACACGACTCGACGGCACCTAACAACAACAGCAACAACTTATACCAGGATGCTTCTTTTCCAGAAAAGCAGGCTTCCCTGTCTACTTACAAAATTCCAAAGCATGTCTCCGAACACAGGATGGGAGAGGAGAAGGCTGGGATCCCAGAGGCCCAGTGTCCCTGAGCTTATAACCCAGGAGACCGCAGGTGCAGCCAGGCAGCCAGAGAGGGAAAGGCCTCTGGAGGAGGCACCCACCTTCGGGAGCCTGGGGCTCCCCCGACAGCAGCGGAGCAGCTGGGGCGAGACTCACCGTGGACTTACATTCTCGCCCTTCGCGAACACGTCAAAGTCATCCCAGTGTAGCTTCAGCTGCGGCCTCAACAGGTTCTCCAATTTCTCGAGCTTCCCGCCTTTGGCAAACTGACGGAGGTCAAAATTTATCATAGGCGTGTCGCTGGCGTGGCAAGAAGCCCAGAGCAACTTCTGAAAAGGGAAAAGGGAGGGCGTGAGGGCAGGCAGGGCAGGGAGGGAGAGGCAAGGGGGCGACTGCAGACTGCCTCGGGCAGCTAGGGTTCTGAGGCCACCGCGGTCACCCACTGGAGTGCACGCGCGAGCCAGGAGGCGCATGCAGGACGCAGTGCTTGACCTGCTTATACTGTGAAAGTGAACCACAGTTTAAGGTCCTGAGGGGTACAGAAGTCACAAGGAACATCTTGCCTGCGCGCGGGCAGAAGGTCCCTCTTGGGCAAAAGAACCCAGAACAGGGGTGGCTCCCTGGGGACATTCCACTGCGGGGCACAGGGGAGGCAGGGGCTGCTCTGTTCTTCAGATGACCCAAGAGCCCCAGCCCTCCAGGACAGCGGCATGTGGCAGGCTGCGGAGCTCATAATCCAGCTCCCGTTGCCCTGGTAACCGGCCCCATTCTGACAGGCACCAGCCGGGGCCGGTGGGCTCTGCAGTGGCCAAGTGTCCAGACTGACGTGGCTGGTGGAATGTGCCAAGTGGTGAGACCTCAGGATGAGGGAGACGACAGGTCAGGGGCTGCGATGCAGGAGCCAGGAGAAGGTGGCGACAGAGGGAGAGGGACAGCCCGGGGTTGCCGAAGACTCAGGATGCCCGTCGCAGGGGAGAGGCCTCCCTTCTCCATGTAGCTCCCCGGCCTGGCATTTCTTAGCCTTCTTCCCAAAGTGCCTCAGGGTCAAGGTCGGACTGGCCGCCTTCCCAGGCCACCCAGCGCTGGGCCTCCTTGCGCCTGCGCTGTGAAGCTTCAGGTCAGATGAGTCCAGCATCTGCCCGGCCAGATGTTCTGGGACCCTGAAGGACCGGAAGGACTCGGGGTCACCCCAGCCGGTCCAAATGTCAATCAACATATACTGTGATCTTCAAGAAAAGTTTTGTAGGGAAAAAGAAGCCTGTGGCACTCAACAGTGTGCTTGGTGGCTTAGAACATGACACTGTGAAGCCAGAGCCATGCCAGCTGTGGACTGATAACCTAGAGGGCCCAGGCCAGCTCCTGAGCACCCGCCTCTGGCTGAAGAACCCAGTGACCACGGGAGGACCCAGATCTCCAGCTGGCCCGCCATCTCTTTCTCCATTTGCCCTCCCCACCTGGGCTGGCTCCTGCCCTCTGGGTACAAAAGAGGCCTTCACTGCAGTGCCAAGGGGGCACTGTCACCAGCCACTGGGGGAGGGCTGAGGACATTTGCTGGTGGTGGCTGATTTGCTTCTTTTTTCTTCCTTTCTTTTTGCCACTTTGCCCCCGCTTCTTACAGTAAGCACTGCTGCCAAGATGGGTAGGCGGGGAGAGAGGTCTTGAGCTTGTTGCCCATAGCAACAAACCAAACAGGAAAAGCAGGTCTGGCCACGAAAAGCTGGCAAAAAAGAAAGTCCTGGCCGCAAGCATGTGGCGCTCCTGAGCTGAGTGCACCCGGCACTGCAGCTGGCCTTGGCTTCCGCCAGCCAGGGCTCGGGCCAGGGAGGCGGCAGAGGCAGCAGAGGCTGCAGAGGCTGGCCTCCGCCCCGCAGAGGTGACGTTAAGCTCTCTCTAGCGTTCCTCAGCTTCAAACTTGTTGTTGTTGTTGTTAGGTGCCGTAGAGTCAGTATCCGACTCATAGTGACCCTCATAGGGTTTTCAATGGCTGACTGTTTCGGGATTGCCTTGGGAGTGGATTGCCAGGCCCTTCTCCCATTTTTGTGTTGCTGGGAATTGAACTCGGGACCTCAAAGACTGCAGTGCAGTGCTCTACCAACTGAGCTAAATCCCAGCCCGAGTTTCAAACTAGAGGGTCTTTTTCCATGAAGAAGGGGCCACAGGGGCCTGAGCAAGGAACATAGGGCCACCCACTCAGCTCGCTCCCGGGTCTTCTGTGGCAGACCACAAGCTCACGGGGAGGCCTGGGCTCTGTGGCCAGGGTGAGACTTGGCCGGGATCACTACCTTGGCCCTGTTGGGGACCTGTCCTCTCCTGCACTGGGCACCCAGGAAGTGGGAAGAGCCGGCCAGGAGCTGGCATGCAGCCTCCATGAGCTGCCCAAGTGAGAAGGGGAAGCTTGAAGGCCACCCTGGCGGCAGGAGGGCTCTGAAGAGCAACTGAGGCACAGATGCCCTGCAGGGATGGCATGGGGGATCAAGAGGTACTGGGCCTGCCGCTGGCCGTCCCTCCTCCCCTATCCTGGCCCGGACAGTGCAGGCAGCCTGGCCACCCCATGTTTGGCTCCGAGTAAATCTTCCCATCCCTCAGCCCATGGAAAGTAAACCTAAGGCATCAGGAGCCCTGGTCACCTGCGCTGTCGCGTTGGCTGGCTGAGGTGCTGTAGTGGGGGACCCTCAGATAGTCTAAGCCAGGTACCCCACTGTCTTTGGTGCCCACGGGAGCCCACCAGGAGGCCCAGGGTCACCTGTGAGCCTCCAGGCTCTGCCCGCTGAGCAGGGCCCTGTCTTTCCCGCGCCCCCACCCACTGCCCAGCCAGGGGGGCATTACCTTGAAGGCCCTGTTGAGCACCTCCTCTCCGCCTCTGCTCCCCAGCAGGTTCACCACCACCTGCTTCCCATACTGCTCCTTGAGAAACACCATGTGCCTGCAACGGCAGTGGGGCGGGCGGTGACATCACGGCCCCCCCTCCCACCAGCCCCGCCCCCCTCTGCTCCTTGAGGGACAGGGTGCAGAAGGACCAGCTGTGCCTTTGATCCATAGTATGGAGGTGAAGAAAGGCACGCCCTCGGGCCAGCATCACTGCTCCCCAATCCGCAAGTATGGGAGGAAGTCTATCCAGGCTATTTGGCACGAACACACCAGGCTTCTGCAGCAAGGCTGTGGGGCCTGCCTATAAAGCACTGCCGGCAAATCTACAACAGCCCCCGATCTTTCAGGAATAGGTTTGTGAATACAATACACATCTCCGTGAAGTGAATCTCTCCTTTCACTTGGTGATCATTCTTTGCACAACTAGAAATACTGGTAGGTGAGCCTCAGCTTCAATGTCCAACTGTCCTGGGTGCCACATTTCATTATGCTGAACCCAAAGGAGAGGGGACAACAAAACCTGCAGGCTCTGGGAAACCATTCTTGTATCAGAGGCTATTTCTAAATAGGCAGGTTGAAACATGAGGGACAGATGCCAATATTTATTCCTTATACCCATTTGGTTAAAGTAGCTTTATAATTTTAAGGTTGTTGTTAGATGCCATTGAGTCATGTCTGATTCATTGCAACCTTCATAGGGTTTTCAATGGCTGACTGTTTCAAGATTTGGGAATGGGCTGCCACATCCTTTTCCCATTTTTACAGTGCTGAGGATCGAACCACGTCCTCAAAAAGTAAGAAGCAGCATTCTAACAACTGAGCTAAACCCCAGCCATTAGGTGCCATTGAGTCAGTATCTGCCTCATAGCGACCCTACGTACAATAGGTGAAACACTTTGTCAGTGCTTTTCTGCTATTCATGGAGTTTTCAATGGTGGACTGATTTTTGAGAGTGGATTGCTGGGTCCTTCTCCCAAGCCTACAGCACCTGGTGTTCCTAGATGGTCTCCCATCCAAGTACTAACCAGGCCTGACCCTGCTTAGCTTCCAAGATGTGACGGGATCAGATACCCCAGTGCCACAGCTGCAAGCAATTTTAATGTTAGAAATGTTTAAATATAGTGCTTTAAAAATAGTGGAAAAATAAAATGTAAAAATCACACATAAGAGAACTTAACAGTGCAATTTTCTACATTTATGCCTAAATACAGTAAAAAAGACTGGAAGGATGATGATAAAGGGGTGGAAAGTTGTACGTTTTAAATGTTTTCTTCTTTAAATAGTTTCCTCTTTTATAAGCAGAATTTTAAAAAAAATCACAATTCATTTTTAGCCCACTAAGAGGAAAAGCACGCTCTTACTAACTTTGAGGAATAGAATGTGCAGTAGAAAGAACACAGGTTTGGAAGTGGGGAGCCCTGATCCAGGTCTCAGCTTAGGATGAGCCTCCTTGCAGGCTCTTTCCTCTGCATGGAAGACCCATGCTACAGCAATGCCCCTGTCAGCCCAGAGACGGTGAGAAGAAATGACTGTGTGAGGCCCAATCTAGGATCTGCCCAGAGAAGGTGTGCCCCAGCCTGAGGTCTGACTCGGGGGGCCCTGTCTCTAGTGAGGAAGGTCAAGTTGGCAGCGCTGTGGGTCACTGGGTGACGTGAGGTCCACTGTAGTCACACATCCAAGCCATATCTCACAATGCAGCTTACCAGAAATGTCGATGAGAGGCAGCCTGCTTAACTTAGCAAGATCCTGTCTCAAGGTAAAAATATAAACAAAGGGCTGCAGGTGTAACCCAGGGATAGATAGAGCACTTGCAGAATATGAGTGTGAGGTCCTGGGCTCAACCAGAAAGCAAAAAAAAAAAAAAAAAAAAAAAAAAAAAAAAAAAAAAAAAAAAAAAAAAAAAAAAAAAAAAAAAAAAAAAAAAAAAAAAAAAAAAAAAAAAAAAAAAAAAAAAAAAAAAAAAAAAAAAAAGGAAAGGAATGAAAGAAAGAAAAGAAAAGAAAAAGATCCCCACACCCACTTTTCAACTGGTTCCAAGTTTCAGGGTTGGAAGAGAAAAACTATTACTCCTTACTCCTGTCCTCTCTCCTGCCACCAACATCAACCAAACCGTCCATTCCCTTCATCTGCACAACCTCCGTGCAGAGAAGAGTTATGATGACAACAAAAACGATGGAAATGACAAGGACAGTGCTTAGCACACAGGGGCTGGCTTTTCTTTTCTCCCCTTTAATCAAAAAAACAATATTTTTGTTGATAAAAGATTCTTTCCAAGGCTGGGCGCGGTGGCGCACGCCTGTAATCCCAGCAGCTCGGCAGGTGGAGGTGGGAGGATCGCCAAGTTCGAGACCAGAGGCAGTCTGAGTAATTTAGCAAGACCCTGACTCAAAAAAAAAAAAAAAAAAAGAGAGCTGGAGGTGGCAGCTCAGTAGTCCAGCACTTGCAAAGCATGCAAGTGTGAGACCTTGGGTTCAACCCCTAGTACCGCAAAAAAAAAAAAAAAAAAAAAAAGTCTTTCCACTGACTCAGGGCATAAGGGCGGGTCTGCTTGAAACAAGCCCAGCATGACTTCCTCCTTCTGTCTGAGGTAGCATTTCATGTTTAGCTTTATGTTCACTATTTCCTCAGAACAGTTAGTATAGATCAATGTCAATCAAACTAATTCCATGTGGATAATGCTTAGAATGCATTAATCATGTCCTGGAAAAAGACAATGCATTTTCATGACTAGATTACACATCTCTTACAGTAACAGCCCATTATTTGTAACACACTAACTAGGGAGTCACAACTGGGTTTGTGGTATAGGTATTATATTCAACAAAAAAAGTACGCAATAAAGGCTGAGGTGGAATGATTAAAACAGTTAAAAACTACTTCTGAGAATTTTTATTATATTCACTAAGATGATTTGAAAAATTAGTACTTAGGGGCCGGGCGTGGTGGCGCACGCCTGTAATCCCAGCGGCTCGGGAGGCGGAGGCAGGAGGATCGCAAATTCGAGACCAGAGGCAGTCTGTGTAATTTAGCGAGACCCTGTCTCAAAAAGTAAAAAAAAAATGGGCTGAGGTGCAGCTCAGTGGTCCAGCACTTGCAGAGCATGCAGGCGCGAGGCCCTGGGTTCAACCCCCAGTAACACACACACACACACAAAAAAATTAGTACTTAGATTAAAAGAGCAAATCTTTTAAAGAAACTATTAACTATTTCAAGTACATAGGACAAACACTTCAGCGTAGCATGAACTTAAGTACATAAGGAAGTATATTATAATCCAATTTATGTTTTAAAAAATGAAATATGCCAAAGTTTTTCTCTAGGATACATAAGAATCTGCTAATAAGCCGGGTGCAGTGGCGCACCCTGTAATCCCAGAGGCTCAGGAGGCAGAGACGGGAGGATCGCAAGTTCGAGACCAGAGGCAGTCTGCGTAACTTAGAGAGACCCTGTCTCAAAAAGTAAAAAACTGGGCTGGGGGTGCAGCTCAGTGGTCCGGCACTTGCAGAGCGTGCAGGCACGAGGCCCTGGGTTCAACCCCTAGTACTCAAAAAAAAAAAAAAAAAGAATCTGCTAATAGTAAAATCTCTGAGTGGGTTTGAGAGTTAGGGTATTCTTATACTTTACACCTTTCTATACTTTTTAAAACCTAGGAATATATTACTTTAAAAAAACAGCTGCTAATATACTATAAATGGGAGAAGGATCTGGCAATCCACTCCCAAGGCAATCCCGAAACAGTCAGCCATTGAAAACCCTATGAGGGTCTCTATGAGTCGGATACCGATTCGACGGCACTTAACAACAACAACAATATATTATAATTTAATTATCCTTTATTAATAAGGACAATGAATGAGGCTTCATTGCAAGAAAGAGCTGACAAGATAAAATAATTGCAAAATTGGGAGCCAGGTGCAGTGGCACACGCCTGTAATCCCAGTGGCTCGGGAGGCGGAGGTGGGAGGATTGCAAGTTCAAGACTAGAGGCAGTCTGCGTAATTTAGCAAGACCTTGTCTCAAAACAGTAAAAAAGTGCGCTGGGGGTGCAGCTCAGTGGTCCAGCACTTGCAGAGCATGCAAGCGCGAGGCCCCAGGTTCAACCCCCAGTACCAAAAAAAAAAAAAAATTGCAAAGTGCTATTTAAACACTAATTAATCTTCAGGGAAACCTGAAAGCAAGGGAAAATCCCATTTTATAAGCTCCCTTCTAATATAAAGAACAAAAGTAAAAAGCAGATCTGGACTCATGATGGGGTTGCCCACTGCTGCTGTGCCCTGCCCGCTGTCTGAATGGAGGATGACAGGCCTCAGATGGCATCCCACATTTCCTACCTGTCGAAAGCAGGTGCGCTGGCTTCCAGGCCTCTGTGGAGTCTCAGATGGAGGGAGCCAACCTGGCAAGGAGAGAACAATGGCAATGCTTCTGCCTGCGAGCTGGGAGAGCGACGGCTTTCGTGTTCTCCCTCTCACTGCCAGCCAGTCCACACGTGGCAGCCACTTGGCCACCTCTGTGGCCCATTCACCACTCAATCTCTGCTAACAGTGCTCATTCCCAACTTAGTCCCGGGAGCCTCGAGTCTGATTCTGCTGCTGCAGAGTCCCAACCACAGCACAGACCCTTCTGGGTGGAAGTCTTCCAAAGACCACAGGAATTCCAGGGTACGACCACAGGGCCGATGTCAGATTCCCCAAACTCTCCAGCAAGTCAACCGGGGTCAGAGAAAGGGCTTTCTAGCCTCCTTACTCCTCCAGGGACCTCAACAACCCTACAATCTGGGTTATTCCAATTAACTCATTTGTCTTAATATTTAGAACCACCTACTTAACTTACTTTAAAAAAACAAGTTTAAAATATGTATTGTTACTAGCGCCAGCTCCACGGGGCTCTCACTGGTCAAATATGGACAATCTGAGCATCAAACTATAGAAAAGTAGTAGATTACAATCTAATGAATAAAACAGGAAGCTGTGAGTCTACATTGATGATAGTTATGGGTGGATGGGTAGGTGAGGAGATGGATGGGTGGACGGGTGGACAGGTGGAGGGATGGGTGGGTGGGTGAGTGGATCAACGGGAAGAAGGCAGGGCTCTACACCATAGAATATCAACTGATAAATGGGGAGGGAGTAGTGGAAATATTATTTTTCATCCACCATAGTGAAGTCACCCATTGACAAATACATCTTGACAATGGGTGACAAAAACGTCACCCATTGACAGTACATCTTATTGTTTGAGGAGAAGCAAGGTATTTTGCATGAGCTCCAAGTGTCTACTGCAGATCAGTTATTAGCTGAATGGGAAAACAACAATTACAAATGGCGAGATTGGTGGCACCTTGCCTGATGACCAAAATTAACGTCATTAACAAGGGCCAGACAGACACCGTGTGCCTAGAAGGCCACATGTGACTGAGGCAGCATTCTGGCCAGGGATCTGTACCCTGGAACATCAGGAAAACGCAAAATAGAAGACTTTCAATGTAGACGAGAAAGAAGATCTGCATTCTTAAAGAACGCCAGTGTCACGCAAGACAGGAAGGCGAAGAAATTGATTTAGGATAACACGACAAGAGATGTGACAACAAAGGACAGCGCGTGACCCTAACAGGGAAAAGGTACGACAGAGGATGTTATGGCACAAATCTGATCAAAGTACGGTGTCAATGTTGAACTTCTCAAATCTCTACCTTTGCTGTGGTGATGGAAGGGAGTATAATTGTTATAGAAAAATCATCCAGAAACATCAATAGGCAGAGAGACAAGATGTATAAAACCTGCTCTCAAGTGGTCCAGGAAATAAATAATAGGCATGTGTGTGACCAAAAGTTACAATTTAGTGAGGACATCAGAGAGCTCTCGCCTGCGTTCTTATAACTTCTCTGTAGATGTGAAAGTATTTCAGAGAAAAGTACTGTTTGTTCTGCTTGTTTTTGAGGAGAAATGGAAGAGTAACATCATTGGATTCATCCACATGACCAGGCGCAGCCATTACCAAGCACGTACTCCTCATTAATTTACGGCTCAGTCCGTACCCTTGTGTTTACACCTCGGGGACACAGGTGTTCCACTTCATGCCTGCAGAAAGCACCTATTTAGAAAACGAGTTTCTCAGAAAAATATGTAGAAATGTGGGGAGAGGCTGCTCTATAGGAATGATTCAACCAAGTTCAAATCCTTTTTGGTTCCTGTAAGACTTTGGCCATGAAGAAAGTGAGTCTATAAAACGAGGCCCTTCGGCTGTGAGTCAGCTGGGGTTTCCAAGAAGGGCTCCGAAGAACACCTGCATTTTCCTGCTTGCGTTTCCCCTGCAATCCTGTCCCCAAAGGCCACTGATGCCTGGCTGAGGAAATGTCAGATACTTAATTCAAAACTGACCGGGGGTGGGGCCTGCAGTACCGAGAACTCCGCCCACCCATCAGCCCTGCCTCCCCTCTGGGCTTCCACAGAGGTGCTGTGGGGTGAGCGGTCTGTACACCCCTCCATCACCCTCTGACATCGCCGAGGGCTGAGGCCCAGGGGAGGGGCTGCTTGCTCTGTGTCACCTGTCAGCATAAGAAATCTATGCCAAGGACAGGTGACAGCTGTTTTTAGGATGGTCCCCATGGGACTGCAGAAAGAAGAGACTCAAAGCCAACAATCCCGCCTCAGAAGCCTGGCCTTCGGTCATGACAAGCTCGGGCCCTGGACTGCTCCACCTGTCTCCTGAGTCACAGCCAAAAGGCTCTTCCTTTAAACAGCTGGAGCCTGTGGGCACAGCTGACGATACCCCACCGTGCCCAGGCCCAGGCTCTGGAATTCCGCTACCATAAAGATCACCCTTGTCAGCCCAGTGCTGAGTCCCTGGCTCCTACGGGATGACAGAGATGAGGGAAAGTCACTGAGTGCCCCACCCTGAACAATTCCCACCTGGCTGGGAACACCCGGTACAGAA
>VMDO01008434.1:0-84033 GCA_007922755.1 Pedetes capensis
TCTCTCTCTCTCACACACACACACACACACACACACACACACACACACACACACACACAACCAAAAGAGGATTTTGCTTAAGGAACACTTGTCAGGTGGAGAGAGAATGGCAAGGGAAATAGTATAGGCTGAAATATAATTATTGATCTTCAATTAAATAAAAGAAAACTGGATGCAGTCTAGCTGAGCACACTATTTTAAAAGACTGATTTCTCTCCTAAGTCTTTTCCATGTAAATTGTCAAGCTTGTTGGACACAACCAACTTTCCAATTTCAATAAAAATAAGCACTGCTGATTCTGTCTTGACAATTTATCGATAAGAAACATTCTTATAAAACTTCTGCAGTTGGTAGAACAGATATAAGACTTCAGACTCCTGAAATATTTGGTTCCATCTTAATCCTCCTGTTATATTTTCATCACTATGATGGCAGAGGCCATATCAGTCTTCTTCAAGTTTGTAATCCCTGTGCTTAGCACTTTGTAAATATTCATAAGCAAGGAATGATGAAAAAAGGTGGAAGAGAAAATATACCCAGACCAAACAGAGTCATGTTCATCAAGCACTATCATCAGTTGGCTGGTTAATGATGTCAGGGCATGTACTCAATTATGGCACTTTAGTTAATCACAGTTCTACTTGCAAATAACAGTATTGCAACAATATGCCTATGCCCATAAGGGAGGAAGGGCGCACGCGTGTGTGTGTGTGTGTGTGTGTGTGTGTGTGTGTGTGTATGTGTTTAATATCACAAGGGTTTTACATATCTTCTCCTACTTTTCATATCTCTCTGCTATTCATAATCATCTATAGAAACCCCAATCACTAACATAACATCTTTATAGAAACCAGTATCTTACATATAATTTATGAAAAATTCAATATTACTTGTTGATTATGAGTCAAATTATTGCTGATTTTTGTCCCTACTGTTTGAATGTTATCTTGTCCATTTAATACCAATTTCACCAACTCTGTTTCTTTCTACATCAATATGTCATGATATTTTTTTACATTATCCTTTTCTTTGTTCTTCAGCATAAGAGGAAATAATGATTCAGCTTTTTATCCAAGACAAATCCCTACACTTCATCTCCTAGAGTTCTTTCTGGGACTTAAGTTCATCAACAGATCTTTCTTTTCCCATACTTTCAGTCTCTTACTCTTCACGATGAGTTTTTTGTTTGTCTGTCTTACTTATAGTTGGATCCAGAAGTTCAAACAATTTCTCTAGCATCTCCCTCCCTTTCCTCCCTCTCCCTCTCTTTTATATTCATGAGTTCTAATTGCCTCTGAGTCCATCATTTTCATACAAGCTCCTATAAATTTGTGTTGCTCTTAGTACTATCAATTTCAGAAGAAAAAAATTATCTCTTCTCTAGTGAATCCAGCAAAGTCCCAGGGAGAGCACTTACCTCCCTGGCTGATGTCATATGCTTCTTCCTGAACCATTCCTTTGGCCAGAAGATAGAATGCCCACATTAACTGTGTCTCAGTTACATGGGTATCCTGCAAGAAGGAAAAAGAGAACAGACAATTATCTATTGTCATACTATAGATGCAAGGAGAGAGACAATTTTGCAAAGAAAAGGATGCAGCACAGAAAGAAAAAAGTAACACCTATTGTGTGTGCAAATATAGTTAGCTCTGTCATAAAACTTTTGTTTCCTCAATACTGTTAACCTTTTGGCATAGCAGTCTCTCTTTTACAACTCCAATCTTCTCAATAGAATAAGTGGGCACCACTGCTCATGCATCATCCAATCCCACATTTAACCCTTGAAAACTGGCTTCTAAACATTTCCACTATTGAAGTTTCTCTTGCAAAAGTCATCAGAGTTATATTCTGCTTTCTATACAACCATTGTCTTTCTAAGCAATGTATTTATATAGCATTCAGTAAAGTATAGCACTTCCTTCTTGAAATTCTTCATTCCTAAAATTTCTATAACCCCACAATAGCCTCCTCTATACTCCTATTCTCCTCTTTCATTCCCTAACAGTGGACATACCCAGGATCTGTCTTCACCCTTCCTTTCACTATCTCTCTTGGTTTTAAGTTTTCACCCACTCACACCCTTTAATGGTCATCTCTACTGAAAGATTCTAAATATATACATCTCCAGCACACTTCTTCACAATTCCAGCTAAACAGCAAACTTAAAATGCTTCCACGTGACTCCTACAATCTTTCAAAAGCATCATCATTTTTGAAGTAACATATAACATACATTTAAATACCTATCAAGCATTTCTTTCTCTGGGTATAGTCAAGTACCATTTCTTAATCATCAGTCCTTTTATTAATCTGATTTCTTTCTATGACCACTTACAACAAAAGTTGTTGTTGTTGTTGTTAGATGCCATTGAGTCAGTGTTCAACTCATAGTGACCCTAATATTGTCAGTGCTTCTCTGCTATTCATAGGGTTTTCAATGGCAGATTGATTTTGGGGAGTAGGTTGCCAGGTCCTTCCCCAAAGCCTACAGCACCTGGTTTTCCCAGGCGGTCTCCCATCCAAGCACTAACCAGGCCCAACCCTGCTTAGCTTCCAAGATCTGAAAGGATCAGAAGCCACAGGGCTACAGCTGCAGGCCTTAACACAAACAGGGATGTTTATTACCTTGTAACATTATCTTTACCAGTTTGCTTTACTCTGGAAACTCCATAGTTCAATATTTTTATTTTTCATATTTGACATATCACTGTATTGCTCAAAAACTTTCCATGGCATGTGTGGATGAAGGGTCCATATTTCTCTAGTGGGTGGGAGACATCTTTTAAGGATTGGTATGTCTTAGACATTCATTCTGTTTATTTCTTTTATTCATTCTCAACCCCTAACTAGTGTTCCGCAACACCAAATTCCATCTGATTTGTAGACCTAAACTTTTCTCTATTTGCTTATCCCAACTTAGAGAAAACAGGATGGAAAAGGGTAGAAAGTGTAAAGATTTCTAACAGTCTTTTTTTTCAAGGCACTGGTCTAGAGTCCTGTTTTATAATTATCTCATTAAAAATATAAAAACAAATATAAACACCTTAGTACTTTCTCTTCATCCATCAGCCTTCTTGTCTATCTCTTCATTTGCTACTTAACTCAGAAGGCAGAGAAAGGAGTACTACTTATTTTCTTCATAAAATGACACCATAGCACACTCAGATTCTAATAAATTTTTCTACACTATTATATAAAGACCAAGGCCAAAAGCAAAAAATATGAACATATCCTGAAAACAGATGGGGTATAAAATATTCCTTTCTTAAACATAGAGTTCTATAATTAGAAATATTCAAGCTATTAAAGACCTAAGATCATTTGATTCAACTCCAATCCTTTTACAAATAAACTGATTTTCCCAACTTCATCCAGGTATTCAGAAATTAAATGGTTTCTAGGACTTAGATTCTCCTACTTGAAGTCTAGATTCTCCTACTTGAAGTCTACTGCTTCAGCTTATACCATGGTGCCCTTTCAGATGCCAGAGACTCTGCTTTAAGATCTGTATATGTTCCATGAAGGAATCAACCATAGAGCAACATAGATCCACTACAGACATAGGTAGGTAACACATCTGAGGAGGTACAGATACACAGAAAAGACATCTCTGCGTCTTTCACAAAGACACTGTTCTCAAACTGTCCTTTTAGGAGTATGAGAAAGAAACATTGAAGATTTCGTTTCTAAAATAAGAATTTGTGATTTTGGCAGCCAAAATCACTATGTAAAGCAAGCTACAACTTTATAGAGACTTTCTTAAATTTACTGAAACCTTTAAAGAATGTTTCTAACCCAGGGCCGCATTGTATATATGGAGTATGTGTTAATAGCCCAATCTATGGCATGTTCAGCTCTGTAATACTTAACATTTTCATTAATTGGCTTTGGTAATTGATTGACTCACCAAAATTCAGCATTCATAGTTTTTCGAGAAATGAGAAAAAAGTAGATAAGCCCATTATATCAAGAAGAAATGATTTTTGTAAAATGACTTTTAGGTAAAAATTTAAGCTAATTAAAACTTACCTTATGTGGGACTAGTATTCATTTCCATGGATACTGGCTGAGTATTAGACCCTAAAATTTTTCCACCAAATGTGATTCAGCTTGTATGTTCAGGTTCACTCAGGTATGAGAAGCAGATAAGAGCTGAGAACAAAAGAAAAATAATGGAATGAATACATACTTCCTCTGAAGACATACACTTGGAAATTTTTAAAGTATCATTAAATAGTTTTTGTCATAACCAGTAGATGATCTGACCTAGGCTAAATTTCAGAAGTTATCATAGTGTGTGGACTCACCAACTGGACTTTGGAGTTAACCAGACCTAGATCCAAGTCTCTCTACAATCAACACCCATAGAAATAGCAGTCAAGAAATCAAAAGACACTTTGCAATTGGAAAAACTATTGCAAAAGACCTCTTTAATGTGTTGAAAAGTAAAGATATCATATTGAAAATGAAGGTGTGCCTGACTTGTGCCATAGTATTTCAGTTGCATCATATGCTTGTGAAAACTGGGTATTGAATAAAGTATGCAGGAGAAGAATTGATGCTTTTGAATTATGAAGTTTGAAATATGGAGACAAATATTGAATATGGACTGCCAAGGATCCAAAAGAGCTGTCCTAGAAGAAGTGCAACAAGAGTGTTCATTGGAAGTAAGAATGGCTAGACTGTGTCTTACATATTTTGGGTATGTTGTCAGGAGGGACTAATCTCTGGAGAAGGACATCATGGTTGGAAGAGTGGAAGGTCAATGAAATAAAGGAATACACTCAACTAGAAGGATTGACACAGTAGCTGCAATAATGTGCTTAAACATAAAAAAGATCATGTTCCTGGAACAGTGTTGGAGAGTGTTTTGTTGTGCTGTATATAGTGTCACTATGAGTTGTACCCACATTGACAGCACCTAACAACAACAACGGATCGAAGTCTCAGTCCTGATGCTTATTGGTTCACATTATTGCACAACTTAAATTGTCAGAACTGCTTCATTTCTGTAGAAAGGTGTTAATAATAGCACCTCCTCAAAGAGATATTTAAGAATTCATTGATTTATTGCATATTAAGCCCTCAGTCAAGGCTGGTGATTATTACTCCATGATATAGCAAAACATTTATTTTTCTGTCTCCACAGAAAATTATATCCAGTTCAAATACATGCTGTTTCTTTCAAGACTTTTTTTTCTGGTATTCCCTAAGGGAGTTTAAGTGAGTTCAGACCTAAGACCAGATAAGGAGTGTCACCAATGGTGCTAATATGCCACATATCTCACATATGCATCATCCTGAATGGTCTCTGAATTACTAACAGCAGATTCTATAAGCTAAACCCATCTGAGTTTATAAAAAATCAAAAGAATTTTCAAACTTCAGGAGAATTATGGTATCTAATGAAAATTCATTTCATATGTAGGATATAACAGACATGCAAAAAAACTGCAGCAAAAGAGAACCCTAACAAGTCATTGTAACTTCTAGAAAATGCACAGAATATAGCAAGGAATAGTTAGTAACAATAATAGTAATAGCTTGTAGCACATTTACTGAGTATTCATTTAATTTTGAAGGCCACCCAATAATAGGTAATACTCATGAGTGTACCTTAGCTTTGACAATATGGACAAGTAATTTGCCCAAAGTCACATAGCTAGAAAATGATATGGAAAGGAAACAAATTGTACTTTCTACCTATTGTACACAAAGTATATGCTAAGTTCTTCAAGAAATTTTAGCAAAACAAATAATTATTGAGCACTTACAATTAACAAGAGAGATAGAAATTTTCTACATCTGAAGTATCAGTGTGACCTCCTTTTCAGGGGCATGTTTTTGGTAAGCTTTTCAGTTGTACAAGGAAAAGTTCTCATCTTCTAAGCATACGTGGTAGTGCTGGGGATCAAACCTGGGGCCTTAGAGAGTGCAGAGTGGCACTCTACCAACTGAGTTAACACCCATATGAGGAATCTATGTGTGGACCAGGAGGCAATCATTCAAATAGAACAAGGAAACATTGCCTAGTTTAAAGTTGAGAAAGATCTGTGTCAGGGCTGTATCCTTTCACCATTCCACCTCAATCTCTATGCTGAGCAAATAATCTGAGCAGCTTTATGAAGAAGAATGCAGTATCATGATCGGAGGAAGACTTATTAACCTGCGTTATACAGATGACACAACTCTACTTGCTTGCAGAAAGTGAAGAGGATTTGAAATATTTACTGATGAAGAGGGGCTGGGATTTAGCTCAGTTGGTAGAGCACTGTGCTGCAGTTTCTGAGATCCCAGAGTTCAATTCCCAGCACCGCAAAAATGGGAGAAGGACCTGGCAATCCACTCCCTAGGCAATCGCAAAACAGCCAGCCATTGAAAACCCTATGAGGGTCACTATGCGTTGGATACCAACTTGACGGCACCTAACAAAAACAAATAAACAACAAAAAAAAACTGATGAAGATCAAAGAACACAACCTTCAGTATGGGTTGCATCTCTACATCACCAACAACAATAATCTTACAGCTGGGTCAATAAACAACTTCATGATAAATGGAGAAAACATTGAGAGCATCCTAGATTTTGCTTCATTTGGTTATATAATGAACAACCATGGAAACAGGAGTCAAGAAATCAAAAGACACATTGCATTGGGAAAAGCTGCTGCAAAAGATCTCTTTAAAGTGATGAAAAGCAAAGATGTCACATTGAACATGAAGGTGCCCCTGACTCGTGCCATCAGTTGCATCATATGGTTGTGAAAGCTGGACATTGAATAAAGGATACAGGAGAAAAATTGATGCTTCTGAATTATGGTGCTAGAGAAGGGTATTGAATATACCATGTGATGCCAAAAGAACCAACAGACCTGTCCTAGAAGTGGTGCAAACAGAGTGCCCCTTGGAAGCAAGGGTGGTTAGACTGTGTCTTACATATTTTAGACACTTAGTCAGAAGGGACTAATTCCCGGCTGACCTAACAAATTTTCCCCCTCCCCTCCCTTCCCTTTCCTCATTCCTCCCCTCCCTTTCCTCTCCCCTCTCTTCCCTTTTCTTCTTTCTCTCTAAGTTTCTATCAGTTACATTCTTAGTTTCCTCTTTGTGGTTTTCTTTGTATTTATCCTGTTGGATGTACACTGAACTTCTTGAAATTTTGTGTTAACGCCTTTCATCAGATTTTAAAAATTCTTTGTCATTAATTTTTCAAATAGTGATTCTTTCTTTCTGTCTTTCTTTTCTGTCCTGAGGATTGAACCTAGGGCCTTGCACATACTTTGGAAGTGCTCTACCACTGGACTGCTCCACTACCCCACAAACTTTTTTGAATCTTGAGACAGTCACCTTAAGTTATACAGGCTGCCTCTGGCCATGAACTTAAATCCTCCTACCTCTGCTTACTGAGTTGCTGGGGTTATGGGTACATCCCACTGTGTGTGGCTTAGTATCCATCTCTCTTATTTTGTGTAGGCTATTTATATTATATCCTTACATCTATTTCATATCTCTATGGAATTTTCTGTTTTTCTTTTCCAATTTTCCCTCTTGTGCTTTAGTTTGATTTTATGAATAATGTCTTCTATTGTGTCTCATCCAACCTTTGCTAAATCTGTGTTAGTTATGGTTCCCCAGAGAAACTGAATTATGGAGATCAACAACTCCCAAAATCTGTTGTCAGCAAACTAGAGACACACGAGAGACAATGGTACAGCTCCACCTGAATGTTCGTAAGCTTGTGACCCACGAATAGCTCATGTTTCAGTTCAAGTCCAAGATAGAAAAAACAAAAATGTCCCAGCTCAAGCCAGTCAGGCACAAAAAGCAGTCTTTTCATTCTATTCAAGCCTTCAGCTGATTGGATAGGGCCACCTACATGATAGACTCAGTACCAATCACATGTCAACCTCATGCAGAAACACTCTGATAGACATACCCAGAATAAGGTTTGACCAAGTAGTTGGGCACTCTAAGCCCCAGGTAAATGACATATAGGATATACCACCACACTTATCTAATGAGTTTTCAATCTCATTTACCATATTTTTCATAGCACAGGGAAAGGATGGCAGGAAGGAACCCAGTCTATATCTTTTACGTGTATTCTTCTTGTTGCTGTTGTTGTTGTCAGGTGCCGTTGAGTGAGATCCAACTCATAATGACTCTATGTATAGCAGACTGAAATACTCCTTGATTCTGTGCCAGACACCTGATCTTACTTATGTTTAAGCCCATTGTTGCAGACACATTGTCAATCCATCTAGTTGAGGGTTTTCCTTTTATTTGTTGACATGCCACTCTCTCAAACAAGATGTCCTTCTCCAGGGATTAATCCCTTCTGACTAAATGTCTAAAATATGTAAGACACAGTCTAACCACTCTTGCTTCCAAGGAGCACTTTGCACACTTCTAGACAGGTCTATTGATTGTTTTGGCATTGCATGGTATATTCAATATCTATCTCTAGCACCATAATTCAGAAGCATCAATTCTCTTCAATCTTTTATTCAGTGTCCAGCTTTCACAACCATATGATGAAACTGAACATACCATGGCATGAGTCAGGGGCACCTTCATATTCAATGTGACATCTTTGCTTTTCATCACTTTAAAGAGATCTTTTACAGCAGCTTTTCCCAATGCAATGTGTCTTTTGATTTTTTTGACTGCTGCTTCCATAGATGTTGATTGTAGAACCAAGTAAAACAAAATCTTGGACAAACTCAATTTTTTCTCATTTGTCATGAAGTTTCTTACTAACTTAGTTGTAATGATTTTTGTTTTGTTGATGCTGACATGCAATCCATACTGAAGGTTGTGTTCTTCGATCTTCATCAGTAAAATGTTTCCAATCCTCTTCACTTTCAGCAAGCAAACAGAGTTGTGTCAGCTGCATAACTCAGGTTATTAATGAGTCTTCCTCCAATCCTAATGCCAGGTTCTTCTTCATAAAATTGAAGTTTTCAGATTATTTGCTCAGCATAGAGATTGAAGAGGTATGGTGCAATGATACAGACACAACACACACCTTTCCTTACTTTAAACCAGACAGTGTTTCATTGTTCTGTCCAAACGACTGCCACCTGGTCTATGCACAGATTCCTCATGAATAAACTTAAGCACTCTGGTATTCCAATTCTTTGCAATGTTATCCATAATTTGCTGCGATACAAAGGTAAGGGCATAAAGTAAAAAAAAATCAATAGTAGCAGAAAACAGTTATATAGGTAAATATAAGAGGCTACTGACTGTTTAAGGCAACAACAATGACAATATGTTGTGGGGTTGGTCATGTATGTAAAAGTATATGACAAAATAGTAAATGAAGTGAGTTTTTAAAAAGTAAATTCAAATGATAATCATTTTATCTGAGACCAAATAAGCAAATCTTTCTCCTAAAATTCCATTCTAAATATCTGTATTTAAAATTCTTACTCAACCTTTTTTGATCAACTTGATCATTTATCATTGACTTATATTCATACAGCCTTTCTAAAATGCAATAAAAGTGGATGAATTAATTTATCCTGGGAGTAAGCATGACTATCAGAAGTCTACTTTTTAGATTTCAGGTTTTTATGCCCTCCTTCCCATATTGAGGCATAATTTTACTGATTCCATTTTGGCATGTACTAAAAGAAATAGATCAATGAAGTATCTTAGCAAGAATGTCATATGCAACAAATCTCTCTTCTTTCTCAGGATTAGTCTTCTGAAGAATTGTTTTGTTTTTACTTGACTAACACTGTGAATTATGTATCTCATCATATTAACCTCTTTATTTGCTAGAACAATTAAGAATCAAATTTGTTGCATTCTTGAAAATGTAGAAATGCATAATATAACCTTCAATTTGAGCATCACCCTCACCCATGATTGTATCTAATTTTTCCTATGCTTAATTTCACTTCATTAGTATTTTCTCAGTCATATATATGTATACATAAAATGCTAGCAGCTTGGACATTTTTGCATGTCATTTCAAATCCTTTTTAGAGCATGGGAGAAAATATATACCTATGTATATATGTGCATATATACATCGATTCACATTTATTTATTTTGGCTTCTTTTCAAATGTCTTCTCACTAAATCATCACAAGCCAAAAAGGAAATGCTTATTCTATACACTCTATATATGGGAAAATAGAATCAAGGACTAGACACAAATGACATAATAAATGATGCAGCCCAGATTCTCCTCCATGCTCTAAAGCCTTTAATACTATTTCCTACTAAGCTTTCTATGTCTCTTATTTGCTTATCATACTATTGATTTATTCATTCAGCAAATGCATATCTGTTGACTATATATTATGTGCCAGTCTGGGGACACAGCAGAAAACAAATCATTCAAACTGCCACCTGTCATGGAGCTTGCAGGCTCTGTCCTATCACATTAAGTTTCTTCAGGAATGGCTGGGTCAGTGAATTGGACAAGTCCTCAGGAGGGATACTACTGTGCATATCTCTGCATCACCCCCACCCTCCCACATGATCACAGATGCTCCAAAAGCTGCTGTTTGTGTTCTCATTCACATCTCCCCTGCCAACTTTACAGTACATGAATTTATAAAAACAGTGAGGAATTGGCACTGCAAGTAGTGTAAGATTTTTCTAATTAATCCAAAAAGTTATTAGGATAGTAGACACTGGGAAACCACATTTAATTTTATATGGAGAGAGGAATAAAATAACAGCAGCAACAACCACAACAATACAAAGCCTAACAGAATTATCACCAAATATTCTGAACAAAGGTGATTTTTGAACCAACTTGTCTAGTACATAAACCTGCCATGAATTTGGGGAATGTAGGTCTCTTTCCTAACTCAGTGCCTTTCAATTACTCCCTCAGAAAGTGAGTGAATATGCTCCCCACAAAATGGCCAGGAATAGGTTTGAGTAGTTGGTGGGATACTGTTAGCAAGGAGAAAATGTCCTATTTCTGCCTGCTACTCAAACCCTGCACACTAACCTCATGTTTCTGAGTGTAACATGCATTTAATGAACATACAATAATTTAATAAACAAAGAGATTTTTGAGGTTATGCAAGGAAACCTGGAAGTTTTTTTGAGGGATCGAAAACAAGACCCACAACTCTCAACTGTCATGTCACACAGAACCCAATGCCAGTGGAGATGTAACACTGAAGGCATGAGCCTTCATATGTTTTTTTTCCTCTGCAGGACCCTTTTTATTCTCCTTCAAGGTATAACAATAAATCTATTCTGGGAGAGAAAGGTGAGCTTTTAGAACATTCCGAGAAGTCTCTTTTCTGCATGGAAAGGGATAATTTTTCAGTGCTCACAGGTACTAAGGATGCATAGATCCCCCACTGTCCCACTTTCTGAGTTGATTCAGTTTTAAAGGAGCAAGAATTCTTGTGTCAAACACCTTGGCTTGACCCCCAATCCTATTTCTTTTTCATTAAACATTTAAGCAATTCTCAGCCTCCATTTTCTACTTCTGTAATATGGTGATATTAGCAAAACCTTCTCCGCAGAGTCATTGTGAAGATCAAGTATAATCTCATTTGTAGATGAACAAGTATAGGTGTTCAATAAATATTAGTTCCTAGTGCCTTTGCTTCTGATTAAAAGCCCCATTAATGCGGAACTATGAAAATAGGGGACTGCATGGTACAAGGCAGGTCTCCTGGGATAGACATTGTGAGGGATAATGACATGCAGATTAGTTTAGGCATTAGCAGGCCATATGGAGGAAAGGAGGTTTGAAAATGGCTCCTGCCTCTCTGCCATGATGAAGAAGCCACATGCACCTCAAAGGACATTGTAAGGACATTTTCAAATGGGTCCCATGCACTATCCATGCCATTGAGTCATTTACAAAACAAAGGCCCTAGGCTCAGGTCTCATGGGCACCCAAGGCTGATGTCACACTGGATGTGCCCTAGTTTGAATAAAACTAGGAGAAGCATGTACCTGTTCTCTCTTTTTCCTTCTTTTGTTTCCTCTTCACTTCTTGCCCTTTGTTCTCTCCCTTTTCTCAGGCCTGCCATCTTCTCTATCTAAGGTATTTTGCCCTCTAAAAGCCTGCTTAATTCTGTTCTCTGCCTCCTTTATCTTCCTCTGGGAAACAGAAACCTCCTTCTGCTGAGTCACCCAGGGAATGTAGGATTTTCCAATTTTCTTTCCAGGTTTACCTAAGCTTCTCTAGGTACATCAGTTTTCCCTGATTCCTTAAAGATATACCATCTTTAATAAAATGGGAGAAGGACGTGTCAATCCACTCCCAAAGTAATCCCAAAACAATCAGCCATTGAAAACCCAAGGGTCACTATAAGTTGGACCCAATTTGACAGCACCTAACAACAACAACAAAAAATCTTTAATAAACCTATTCTATACTCTCTATTATAACTTCTATATTCAGTATAAATTCCCTTATACACCAGACACAAGCACCAGGGTTTTGCTGCCAAATGCCTGGGCCCATACTCCCATCTGTCTCTCTACACTCCCTGTGAATCTCAGGTAACAATAGGACTCTAAGATAGTCAACAAAGAAAAAATTATAGTCCTACCCTAAATGAAAATTCTGTGCATAAAATGACGTATTATATAGTAAAGCATAGGTTAAACTGTAAAGTTCTGTATAAATGGAAATATTTGTACAGTTTTAGCTATGGGCATAAGATAGTAACCCACATTGGGGGATTTTCTAACCAACCATTTTTGAATTATTGTGTAATAGAAACTGTAGTGTTCTGTCTATATTATCTCACATGTTTTCTTCATGACCTTCCTCAGAAGAGAGCACTTCCTATCCAGTCTATAGTACAGGAAACTGAGTCCTGGTGGGCATGAATGATACGCTGATGTTCCCACAAGTGATGAATGGGAGAGTCTGAATTCTAGCCCAGGCTTGTCTGTGGTCCTTCTGTCTTTGTGTGTCCTCAGACAGCCCCCCAGATAGAGAAAAGACAAAGAATCAGATGCTAGCAGTGAAATTTTGGGAGAGTTTCAAATTGAGTATTGACCAAACAGAAAGCTTCCTATGTCAGCAAGCCTACTCATTCTAACAGGACCAGTAGCTGAAAAAAATGGCTAAGCACCTCTGAGGAAGATGAGGTGGGTGCCATGCATAGAGGGAGAGGGAAAGTTTCTGTTTGAATGTTCCACTTACCAATAGAATTCTGATCATGGCACTAACTGGCTACCACAGCTTGGTCACTATTAATTAAACCAAAAGTCTTTTCTTTTCTCTTTAGAATAAGTTCAGGGTCCTGCCTTTTCCCTAACCTTTTGCTCCCTCATATCCACCTGCATTTGCAACCATACCGCCTTGACATCAGATCTTAGAAGCTAAACAGGGTGGGGCCAGGTTAGTCCTTGGATGGGAGACCTCTTGGGACTGCCGATTGCTATAGGCTTGGGAGAAGGTCCCAGCAGCCCACTCTCAAAACAATAAGCCATTAAAAAAAAAACATGAATAGCAAAGAAGCACTGATATAATGCTGGGCATGGCCAAGCGTTGAGGAGTGTTTCATTCTTTTGTACATAGGGTCACTATGAGTAGGACGCAACTCAATGGCACCAAACAACATGTTCCCCTGTGGAGGAGCTGTAAATATCTCTAATTTCTACAGAGTATCTCATAGCAGCAAGAAAATTTTATCCACTAGTCTACCTAAGGAAAATGTGAGGAAGGAAGAAACTTACATATCTCAAGAAGACCCCAGAGGCCCCCTGGTCACAAAGCACACAATAAATAAAACAAATGACTGTGATCACAAATAATTTAATTGCTTTTCTTCTGCACTAAGTGACTATTAAGAGAATGTAGTTCTTAGTGAAACCTCCCAGGGATGCAAAACCATAAACCTTCTTATAATATTTTTTATTTTGCTAGTTCAAGTTAATGGTAATAACCTCAAGTCTCTCCTTTCAATTTCTTTCCTACCAGCCTCCTTTCTTTCTGCAAAGGGCAAGTAAATGTCTCTCAGGACAGCTCAGTACATAGCTGCATAATGACTGTGGTTTTGCTCCCCAGTGCACTGACAGGATGACATAGTGAACACAAGAAGGGGAGGAAAAAGTCTCTATTGTTCTGCACAAGAACAAACTAGTGCTTAATCTAATGCAAACATAATTACTTTTAGTTAAACAAAAGGGAGAAACAAATTTAAAAAAAAACAATCTTGATGTTTACAGCATTGGGTGTCTGCTCAGCAATGAACAATTATGC
The DNA here is from genome assembly GCA_007922755.1 of Pedetes capensis. NCBI lineage: Eukaryota > Metazoa > Chordata > Mammalia > Rodentia > Pedetidae > Pedetes > Pedetes capensis. The sequence goes on from VMDO01008434.1 coordinate 14,210, forward strand.
AGGCATCAGATAGGCATCACATTCTTCCTCTTCACTTCGGCTCTTTGAAAACAAATCTGGAAAGCATACACATAGATGGGTAAAAACAGGAGCTCTGGGTCCTAGCTATTCTCAACTTACCTTCAACATTTCCCACCTTAGGTTCTACACTAAAGTCATCTCTTTAGTTTGAATATTGATGGAAAATGGGCATCTTAATATATAGTATTAGGCTTGAGTGTCAAGAACTGGAACATTTAAAAATCTTTTCCATTACTGGGTGGCATAACACATACCTATAATCCCAGCAACTCAGGAGGCTAAGACAGAAGAATCATAAGTTTGAAGTCCAAGGCAGCCTATGGAATTTACTGAGAACTTGCCTCAAAATAAAAAAATGAAAAGGGGCCCAGGAGTTGTGGCTCCACAGTAGGATACTTTCCTAGTATGTGTGAAGCCCTGAGTTTAATCCCCAAGTACAAGAAAGAAAAGAAAAGAAAGGAATGAAAGAAAGAGAAAGAAGAAGGAAGGAAGGAAGGGAAGGAGGGAGGGAAGGAGGGAGGGAGGTGATAAAAAAAGACAAAAGAAAAGAAAAAAATGAAAAAAGTTTCTATGAGAAATAGGCAGGCAAATTAATGGAAAGAAAGGGATGGAGAGAACTATAACAAGAAACACAAATTCCAAAGCATGGAGAAAGTCCAGAGAAAGAAACAGCCATACCTTGCTTAAGAACCTGAAAAGTCAATGTACTGGTTAGGAATGTGTTAGTTAGCATATTAGGGATGCTATAACAAATTATCATAAACTTAATGCCTTAAAATAACTAAAATTAATTGCTCACACTCTGGAAGCAAGAAGTCCCAAATCAAGGAGTCACATGTGCACACCCCTTTGGAGGCTGGAGAGCAGAATCCTTCCTTATCCATTCCAGTTTCTAGAGGGTCCAGGTGTCCTCGACTTGGAGCTGTGTGACTCCAGTCTTTGTCTATCTTTAGGTGGGCTTCCTTACTCTGTGCCTTCTCCTTTTCTGTCTATGTCTACTCTATCTCTTATGAAGACACATGGCACTAGATGTCAGGCCTACCTCATTAATCCAAAATGATCTCATCTTCAGATCCTTACTTGTATCTGTAAAGACCTTTTCTACGTTTGAGGTCGCATTTATATAAGATCTCATTTACCAGTACTGGCAACTAGGATGTGGACACATCTTTTTGGAGACCATAGTTGAAGAAATAACAGACAGTGTTGCTGGAAAGTAACAAGTATGGCAGTGAGAAAAGTAGTTGTAAATTGGACCTGGAAAGATAGGCAAGGGTCTACAGAGCCTTGCAGATTGTAATAGTTTTTGTTGCTGCATTAGCAAATTACCAGAACTCAGTGGCCTAAAATAATACTTCTTTATTATCTCAGAGTTTTCTGTAGATTCAAAGTCTACACTTAGCGTATTCTAGCTGGGTCCTATGCTCAGGACTGCCAAGGCTGAAATCAAGGCATCCTTCAGGTTAGGTTCTTATCTGAGGTTCCAAGAAAGAGTCCCACTTCCAAGTCCATTCTTTCAAGTTATAGTGTGGGAATCTCCTTTCTTTCCCTTTTTTCCCCACATTGCTCTTGGCACCTTCAAGATTAATGCTAGGTCAAATCGCTCTCATATTTCAAATCTCTGACTACCATGCTGAGAAAGATCTCTGCTTCTAAGGGCTCATGTGATGACAGTAGCTCACATAGAGAGTCCAGCATAAGCTCCTATTTTAAAGGATTGACTCATAATTGATTGATTTGTGATCTCAGTCACATCTGCAAAGTTTCTTGTATCAGGACCCACACTGGAGCCAGAGTTCATGGGGGCTATAATTCTGCCTGATATAAGGAGTATTATTAATGCTATATAACAAAACTGATATGCCCTCAAACTGAAAGATTTTTGCTGCTATGTCCCAAAGAAAGGGCATATGGGGCATATCAGTTTTGCCTGCTATACAGTTTCTCCCCTTCTTCAGACTCTCTTCCTTGAACCCTAACTCAGTTAATTTTGGCAGTGTGACTCTGGAAATGTTATTCAAATTCTCTGAGCCTCAGTCTTTCCATATGTAAAATGAAGATAGTTATAGCATGGATCTAAAGGATTTCTTTAAAGGTTAACTATAAGAATTTAGGACAATGTCTCATAGATATTAATGGACACAGAATTAGAAGGATGGAGTTAAGAGCCCTGGTCCAGGCTTTGAAAATGTAATCCTGACTCCCTAGATTCCTGTAATCCCTGACTCCCCAGGCTTAGAAAATGTAATCCTGACTCAATAGAAGTATTGGAAAAGGTTAACAGGGAAAAGTGGCTTCTTTTTTCTATCCAAAGACCTTCCAACACAGTCTGAGTTACCAGAAGCAACCACAGTAGGAAGGCCAGAATCTAACTGACTATTTAGCAGAATCATCTACAGGCCCTGTGTTCTGTTCCTCATCCTGTTTTTCATTGTTCTGATTTTGTTTTGCTTCCCATTTCATCCATTTCAGTTTTGTTGTTGTTGTTGTTGTTTTGGGTTTTTTGGCACTGAAGTGTTGAACCTAAAGCCTCATGCATACTTTGCAAGTCTCTATCACTGAGCTGCATCTTCAGCCCATTTTATTTTTTGCCTTGAGACAAGGTCTCACTAAGTTACACAGGCTGCCTCTGGACTGGAACATGTGATCCTCCTGCCTCCCTCCCGAGTTGCTGGCAATATAGGTGTGTGCCACTGCATCTGCCAATTATCTTCCTCTTAATGTTCATATTCTAATGATGACAACCCAATGACTCTTTGAGGACTCAACATACTCAAATTTTACTCCTTACAAACTGCTTTATAGACTCAAGACTGTGAATTCAAAAAGACTGTGATGTTCATTGATCTATTCTGGGTATGTCCATGTAGCCTCTCTCGATGGATGCCAGTCCTCCTCTCATCTAATAGAAGTATTAGAAAAGGTTAACAGGGAAAAGTGGCTTCTTTTTTCTATCCAAACACCCTCCAACACAGTCTGAGTTACCAGAAGCAACCACAGTAGGAAGGCCAGAATCTAAAAACCTTCAGGAAATTTCAGAAGAATTTATCTAAGCAGCTAAAGTCATATGCAATAATCAATATAAACTAGGAATAATTATTTCTTACCCAGAGACAGCCACCTGTAATACATTTTTCCTTGTTAGAGTAATCAAAAGAATGAAAAGTTAGCCTGCATCTGGCTTGTCTTCAATAACCTGGCTCAGAAGAGTGCTTTCTTGGCTCAAGCCAATAAGCAATTGCTCTCCAGTGGCCTGGGAACCCAAATAACCATTGCAGGCATTGATTCTCTCTGTGTTAAAATATAAGCCGTACTGCAGAAGACTGGGTTGAAAACAGCACAGACTGATGAATTGTCACTATATAAATTCAGCCAGGGATTATCCTGTTTGGGTAAAAGTGGATTTGAATATTTCTCTCCAAAGGAGTTAGAAACAAGCATTCCATCCAACCATACATATGTCACTGAGATAAATGCATAGGTCTATGCCAATTTCTTTTGTTTGGTCAATAGCTAAAGTCAGGTAAGAAAAAGATTCCAGAGAAAGGAACAGTATATTGCAAGAGAGCTGTATGCTGAGCTTCTTCCATTTTGGGCCTTTCCAAAGTAAAGGTCCAAGACAAGGAATTCTATTACAAAGGGATGTGTGCCTCATCTAACTTTAGCCAATCTCAGCTGAATGAGTATATCAATCATGAATCTACTTTTGCTTTCCTGACACACTGCTGCTTCTCCCAAGTGTTCAGTCATAGCAGAAACATAAAATCCATCTTCCTCTTAACACATTTCTCAAACCATCAAAGCAGTTGGTAAGTTCCTATGGGGAACTGGATTTATTTTAAGTAGCCTTGAATTTCTGTAGGACTAGAAAATCCCTGATTTCTTGGCAATATTTTATTAAGTCCTCTTGTATCCTCAGACTAGCAATTCTGTGGAAGTTGGCATGACACCCATCCCATAGAACATAGAACCACTCTGTCCAACAACTTCCCTTGCTAGGTGCATCACTAATGTAGAAGGACTGGTACAGGGAAAGGATTATGGGCTCAAAACGCATTTCTGCATCCTCATCATCCCAAGCAATCAAGTTGCGTGAGGGAAAAAGGTACAGAAATCTAGCACATGCCCACTGGTTTGAAATTCCTAGGCATAGGTTTTAGTTCAGATTTAATGTTAGCAATGAATATGGAGATGATGAGGCTTTTTACAGAGGTAGGAACAGAAAAAGCTGGGATTTTATGTTCCACAAAAGATGAAGGCTAAAGAGAAAGGTCACCACAATGCTCAAAAATCTGGAAGTGTCAGATTGAGGATCAGCAAAAAGAGAAAAATAAAATACAAGGATACATGTTTCTTAAATGTTCATTCTAAATTTAAAATAGTAGCAATGCTCTACAGGACTAAAGAAATATATCTTATGATTTTTTCTTTCTTCTCTTGTAAAAAAATAGATATTATTCCTGATTAAAACCAAGGTTTCATTTTACATTTAAATAGTGCTCCATTGAACATTTTATTAATAAAAATTGACTATTTAAAATGTATATTTCAGTGAGGAGGAACAGTCCACTAGATTTGAAAGAAAACCAATTTATTTAAAGGGGACAAACTCTCCCTTCTGATTATTGTGGAGGGTTCACTATGAAGACATAGAAAACACTTCCCAAAGAGTACTCAATTTTTCTTTTTCTTTTTCTTTTTTTCTTTTACTTTAGAAACGCTTTAGATTTATTTAATCATTGCAAATATAATAAGGGAATCCCCACATACTCTGCACCCAGTTTTCCAAATTATTAACATATAGGATGGTACATTTGTTATAATTAATGAACCAGTATAATAACATCAAATGAAGTCTACAGTTTTTTCAAATTTCAGTTTTTCTCCTAATGTCCTCTTTCTTTTCTAGGGCTACATATAGGAAAATACATTACATTAATTATCATGTCTCCTTAGGAGCCTCTTTGCTCTGACAACATCTCAGATCTTCCTTGTTTTCAATAACCTACCTTGACAGTATTAAGGAATATTCATCAAATATTTTGTATACTTTCCTTCAGTTGGATTTGTCTAATATTTTTCTCATGATCAAGTAAGTTAATGTACTTGGGGAAGAAAACCACAAAGGTACAATGCCATTCTCCTCAAATCCTAAATGTACTTACTGCCAATATGATGCTATCCTTGATTACCTGGCTTGAGGTAGTGCTTTTCAGGTTTCTCCCCTGAAAATTACTCTTTTCCCCCTTTTTGCACACTGCACTGTTTTGTAAGAGTCACTATGTGCAGTCCACACTGAAGAGGGGGATTTATGTTCCAGTTTTTTGTTTTTTTTTTTTTTTTTTTTTTTGGTGGTTTCTTGGGAGGTACTAGGGGTTGAACCCAAGGCCCCACGCTTGCATGCTTTGCAAGTGCTGTACCACTGACCTGCACCCTCAGCCCATTTTTTTACTTTTTGAGACAGGGTCTCACTAAATTACTCAGATTTGCCTCTGATCTCGAACTTGTGATCTTCCTGCCTCTGCCTCCTGAGTCACTGGGATTACAGGTGTGTGCCACCAAGCCTGGCTATGTTCCAGTTCTTAATAATGGGGTACCTCTATAAATTATTTGGAATTTCTCTACAAAGAAAATGTGTCATCTCTCCTCTTTATTTATTTCATTCAATCCTTATTTATATCAGTATAGGATCATGGTTATTTATACTTGGAGTTATTGTTCAATACTAATTTATTTTCTTGGTCAAATTGTTCTACCTCTAGCCATTGAGGATTCTTTCAATTGGCTCTCATGTCTCTTTGACATATCCACATCATTGTGGGGCCATTTGTCTCTCTCTCCCTCTCTCTCCCCCTCCCTCTCCCTCCCTCCCTTTTGTTTTCTTTTCTTTCTGCTCTTCCTTTACTTTCCAGAACTACAAGATATCTTGGGCTAATCCTGTACATTTTCTAGAATCAGCCACTTATCCAAGGAGCTCTTGTTCTTTTTATTGTTGTTGTTGTTAGGTACCGCCAAGTCGCTATCTGACTCATAGCGACCCTCATAGGGTTTTCAATGGCTGACTATTTCTGGATTTCCTTGGGAGTGGATTTCCAGGTCCTTCTCCAGTTCTTTTTATTAGAGGGGGCTAAATTTTTAAATTTGAAAAAATGTCCCTAAGGATGAATAAAACAAACTACAGCAAAGACAATGGAGATTAATATGGAATAAAAGATTTTCTATTTACAAAATATCTTAGAATTTTCAAGCACAGAAGAATTTGATCCCTGTGCTTCCCTAACCAGAAAGGAGTTTAACAGCATTGCTCCACTTTGCCAATGAAGACACTGAAGCCTTGTGATTCAACAAAATCACCAAATGACCAGTAAATCCAGAGTACGTATCTACATTTGCCAGTCTATAATTCACTGCTATCATTTCTTTCCAGAATGCACACATGCTATAGTTTGGGTTTGTAAAATCCCTATAGGCCCACATGTTCAAGGTTAGTCCTCAGCTTGGTGTTAGTAGGAGGTGGTAGAATCTTTAAGAGGTGGGGCCTAGTGGAAAGAAGTTAGGTCACTGGTGATGTGCCCTGAAATGGATCCTGGTACTCCATCCTCTGGATGTCATGAAGTGGGCAGTTTCTTCTGCCAGGTTCTCCCACCATGATGCCCTGCCATGACACAGGCCCTAAAGCAACCAAGTCAACCAATCACAAACTAAAACCCCTAACAGTGTGAGCCAAAGCAAATATTTCTTCCCTTTATTATTTCACATATTTTTTTTACAGTGACAGAAAAGTGGTTAGCCAAGTGAACAAGTGTAGGATCCTAAAGGATATAGTTAAACTTCTATTTAGTATTGTCAGTAAGTTTTTAAGAAAATTTGGAATATTCAAAGAAAATTCTTAAACTTTGAGGTCATTGGAAACAGATAGGACTGTTTTCAACATACTGTTTGGTCAGTAACAAAATATTGAATTGTTTGGAACTTTGGGGGTGATTTATTATATCATTTCAATGAATAATTTCAGAAGATTTCACTTCTAATAAAGCAATGGAATCCTTCATGCCATGCTTTGAGCTACGTGTTCCAAATTTTCAACACATAAAAACCAATGAAATTCAGCTTCTAAGTCCAAATTTAAATAACAATTTTAGCCTATAAATTTTCTATCAATGCTTAAGACATCCATATGAAAAATGTAGCAAGAGAATTAATGTGTAATTGAATCTGAAATTTTGAATATAGTGAAATTAGTTGCCAAAAAATTATAAAATCAATTTCCCTGAATCCTGGGAAGTGAAATAGATTATTTCTATTCAATGTCATGGTAAAAACAAAAATTTATGAGAGGAAAAACAAAAATGCAAATTCTTATTTCTCAGTAAATTCTGTAAAGTTAAAAATTACTATCAGAGTGAAGAAAAATATAAAAATATAAATAAATTGTGAGCCTCAAAGGCCTCTGTCAAACACTTCATATGTATTAAAACCTATACCAAATATAGTCACTTCCTTTCTGGAGCTTCCAAATTTCTTCACGTATGCCTACATTATGGCAAATTTTATAATAACTGTACTCATTTATTTACACGTCATTCTCTACCTCCAGCCTATGAATTCCTAGAAAAGCCCTAAGGTGGACAGCCCCAAAATGCTTACAGAATGAACAGATTCCCCATCCTTACACCATCATAGCAAAGACTTTCCTACTTAGCTCAAACCACATTAATGACCTTCTCTTCTAAACATCTGGAGTAGTTATTGTGAAATTTTCATTTGATATTATGTAGTGCTTTTTATTTAATGTATTTTATTTCTTCATTCGATTGTAAATTCCTTGAGGACTAAGACTAGAATATGTAGACTCCTTAGTTTAAAATAAAGATATTACTTCCTTATCTATAAAAATAATCATACCTTGCAAGGATATCATAATATATGGGAAATCATGTAATACAGTAGTAGACATGGAAAAAATAGCTATTATCTTTTATTTCAACTCCATTTTCACTAGTTTGCATGCCTCATAATTCCAATTACAGTTTTAAACACATATTAAGTGCTCAACAAATTCCCAATGATGCACTGTGACTGTTGAAAATTCAACCAAAAGTGTTGAGCCAAAGGTTAAAAGGCAATGTCTAGGAATCAGTGGCTAACTTGAGGAAACAGGAGTTTGTTCTTCACACTGGATCTGGTAATACATTGAATATTGTGTTTTACTGTCACTCAAAAAGTTTCATAACAAATTATTAACACAGACTAGTAATGTGGTGCCTTACAGATCACCAGAAAAATAAATTAGTTTTAACAATAGATGTTGAGAGGAAAAAGCTGGAATTCTGCCCAAATAGAAATAGAAATTCTGTTTCTATTCAAGACTAGAATGGTTGTTGCTATTGCTGTTAAGTGCCGTCAAGTCGTGTCCAACTCATTGCAACCCTCATAGAGTTTTTATCAGTTGACTGTTTCAGGATTGCCTCAGGAGTGGATTGTCATGTCCTTCACTCCTTTTTGCAGTGCTGGGAATCGAACCCAGGACCTCAGAGACTGCAGAATGGAACTCTACCAACTGAGCTAAATCCCAGCCCTAGGGCTTATTAAATAGAGTTTGGATTTTATTTGACAAGCAAGGATGGCAAGAAATATTTTCTGAATCATCCACTGATGAATAAGCTGTAAAATGCTGACATTATATACTGCACCACATAACATAGCCGGCTCTCTTTTTCTCTTCGTTGTCTGTATCATTGGCTAAGGCCTTCTTGCTCAGTGTTCATGGGAGTAATTAGTGGGTATGAATGGTACATTAGATTTTCATCACAATAACTTAAGGAGTCACAATCGAATCTACTCAATCAATATATCATAACTTTATATTCTCCTATACCTACTATAAGTGAATAATATGATTAAAGAACTCCCATAAACATACAAATGACAATAGCAGAAAAATCATGCTGTTTCTAAAAGACTCCTTCTTTGCAAAAGTGATTGGTGAAGTATAAGATAAGCAATGTTTACCATCGGTAGGAGAATTAATATGGAAGGGAACTATTCTAGAAGACATAAACGGAGAGAAATAATGAATAGAAAAGGTGGTGTCAGGGGGTGAAAAGTTAAAATAAAAGTGAACGCACAGTGTCTGTGAGATGTATTTAAATCTCAGAACCAAACTAGCTATGCAGGCAAAGCTGCTTTTTATCTTCTGAGTTGACACAAGCCTTTTGAAACCTCCATGGCTTTGACCTTTCATTATTGCCGAACACAGCCACCTGCCTTCACCCCTCACCCCAGCCTCTCAGCTGAGGCGCCACAGAAGATGTCCTCGGCCTCTCTGCAATAGTATGGGGCTTTTGCTGCTTCCACTTCAAAATAGGCCAGATTGCGAGATGTGAGTCTTGCAAGAAAAGGTTTTTCTCTCAGCACTGGCGTTTTTGGTGAGAGATGTAATACATCAAAGCGGAGAAGAGAGGCAATCATGCAGGGAATGATTTCAAAAACTTTAATGAACCGTTTAAAACAAACTCATTTGAAGGTAATTTAGCAACACCACTTTTACAATTAAAAATACTATTTCAGCAGGCAAATGCAGAACATTAGTCCCATGTCAGGATGGAAAATGAAGTGACACTGAGGGGTTTTTGAAACATGAATGCCATCTTAGTAATTTCTCATCACTCCATGGCGCTCTTAGGCAGCCTAATGAAAGAATGAATTGATTTAAACAACATTTTGTCAGAGCAATGGGGTTTGAGGAATTAAATTAACTTGAGAAGAGCCAGGCCTAGAATTGGCATTATACTGTTACTAAAATTAATTTTTATCCTAAGTTTTATTTGGGTATTTTTTTCTATTTATTTCTGAAATAACAACCAAGGCTTTCAATAATTAGCAGAACACTTCATCAGGCCTCTTCAATGTATAAACATTTGCATGAAAATGTATATGTTAAGGCAAAATTATGCTCTCTGGGAAAACAAACTGAACTCCAACTGCTGCCCCCAGGAATTACAGTAGCAGCTGAGTCTTCCTTGGAAGGATAATAGGAATAACAAGCTGAGACACAGACTGAGCCAAGATAGCAATTCTCAATCTTTTTCTCCATCACAAAACAGTTGACAAATCACATTCACATAGCACAACTATGGCTGTACCAAGTTGCAGATTTCAGCATTGCTAATACAGACTGCAGGTTTGTGGGCAATTCCCAATACATGGGATGAAATGTACAAGGTTCTTTCCCACTCAAGAAAAGGTATCAGAATACGAGTAAGTGAAAGTGGCATTACTATATAGACAACCTTATATAAGCTTGAATTTTTAAAGTAGGTCATAAATTTTGCACCTTCACTTTTGCAAAAAAAGAGAACAGGTTTAAAAATAATAGGTATGTGCCAATGTGAGTACAGCTTGCCTCTGTAGCCACGGGTCCCACATTTGCAGATTCAACCAAACACAGATCAAAAATATTTGCAAAAAGAATCACTTTGTACTGGAATTTTTGTCATTCCATAAACAATATAACAACTGTTTACATAGAATGTACATTGTATTGTGCATTGTAAGCAATCTAAAGATGATTTAAAGTCCATAGGAGGATATATGTAGGTTATATGCACATAGAATGTTACTAGTATGTTATTTTACATAAGAGACTTAAACATCCATGGGTATGGTTTTCATGGGAGGTTCCTGAACCCTGAAAATACCAAGGAATGAGAGTATATGCAAAAAAAAGATACATTTTTGACATGCACATTTTCTGCTACATAATATTGTTACTTTAATAAAATTAACTCCAGTGTTTGGATAGTAGTCTCAAGAGAAAACATTAAAATCATAAAAATATAGCACCTGGGGATGTAGCTCAATGGTATAGTACTTGCCTAGCACATATGAGGCCCCAGGTTTCATCCCCACCATCACAAAAATAATAATAGTAATAACAACAAAAATTCTATAGATAGTAATTTTCACCATGTTTGAGCAGTGTTGAGTAGCACGTTCCAAGCACATGGTCAACATTATCTCTGTAAATTCCCCAGTGGACTCTCCCAGGTGGTATTACTGAATTCTTTCCAGTTTCAGGAGAACTAGAGTCCAGACTTGCCCAAGATTCTACAGCAGGTAAACAGAAATAGTAGAACTAGATTTTGATGAAAGGTCCATGCTTCTATTGTAACTTGATAGTTACCCGTTGCCAATATCTATGGATCCATGAAAGGAAAAATTTTAAATGTGAATATGATGCTTCCATTTTTTCCTCTAAGACCTCATATACCTTAACAAGCATTGATCTCATTCAAAAAGTTCTCTTGGGAGGCTGCATAAACATTCCTGTCCAGATGTAGTTCCTCAAACCTCACCTCTTTGGAGAGGACCTTCAGACCCAGTTTATGAGTTATGTGGGAAAATGTGTCTCATTTCCTCCCAATCTTTGGATGTTTATATAAATGTGACTTTAAAAATGTTATCTCTATCTTCTTCAGCCACCTAATCTCTGCAGAAATTTTCAAAAGAAGACTTGCAACATGTTTTTCAGCAAAAAACATATCTTTAAAATAAGCACATAACAATCTGAAGAAACTATTTTGAAGGGCACAACAGATGTTCAAATTTTAAATTCTAATATATCTATTTTTTATAGTTTTTACTTTTAGAGCAGCTTTAGATTTATAGAAATTTTGAGCAGAAGGTACAGAAAATTGAGCAGAAGGTACAGAAGATTCTCACAGAGTGCTGCCTTTCCCCAACACAGTTTCCCCTGTTGATATCTACATTTGTGTAGTACACATGTAACAATTGATGAGCCAATATTGACACATTATTATTAACTAACCCCCCATAGTTTGCATTAGGGCTCCCTTTCCCAATTGTACATTCTGAGGGTTTTGAAAATGCTAATGTGATGTATATATTATTAGAGTGTGATAAAGAATAATTTTACTGGCCCCCACCCAAACCCCTATATTTAATTTATCCCATCCTCTCTGTTCCTGAGCAATTATTGTATTTTATCGTCATAGCTTTGCCTTTTCCAGAATGTCCTATGGTTGGATTTATACTATATGTAGCCTTTTCAGCCTGGTTTCCTTCACTTAGCAATATGCATTTAAGTATCTTCCATGTCTTTTCATGGCTTTGCCATATCTAGCTGTAACTCAACAGTATGTTAAAAAAGAAGTACAAAAACATCTCTTCTCCATCTTATGTTCAACATTTCAAAAAAGTACATAGGGAGAAAGACCAAAAAGAACTTGGTCAAAATGCATTTAAATGGTGGGGATTATGGTATATAGTTTCTTACCTCTAATTTCCAGATTTTGATTTTTGATTTATTTCAATTAACTGAAGTGTGTCTTAAAATATGGTTCAGTGTACAAAGAAGAAATTAATCTTTTCTCTTTATTGTTCTTTTCCACTTATTTAGCATTTCAGTTAATGCTTTTCTCCCTCCTCTCTTTTCCCTTGTTCATTCTTTATGAACTGCATTAAAAATTTTTTTGTATCTTTTAATAGAGAGAGAAGAGAAGAAGAGGAAGGAAAGAGAAAAAGAAATACAACTGGAGAGAGGCAATAATATTTCAGATACACCCCTGAGTACTTGTGGCCCCCTCATGGATTTATAACCAGCTACTGCCAAAGAATACAACCTTTGTGACAGCAAATTAAATGTAATCTAGTCTTGCTGCCTCTTTTGTTTCAGGAAAATCATGTTTCTCAGCCCACATCAGTTTTCATTATAATTGTAGTGTGTTGAGAATTTTCTTCATGCCAAATCTATGCTAAACATTCTGCATGCAAAAATAAAATACAGTATTACTCAATCTCCACAGCAATCCTATGAAACAATTTAGTAGATGAAGATTCAAGATTAGAGCAGTTGAAAAAATAAGAAAATAGATTCAAACTCATGTCTGTTCATGTCCACTAAACATTGGCAAGAGTTACAATTTATAAAATTAACATACATTCCTGCACATGACTTTATTTCCTCCTCATAGACAAGAGTTTTCACAGAGGAAAGAGGAAAAGGTGTCTGGGCTAAAGATCACCATTTGGAATTTGCCCAGAGGATTCCCATGCTAAATGGAAGAATTAAATAATTAATACATATTAAAAAGTCATCAAATAGATAACCATTTGTTCCAAGGTTCTCTCATAGGTGCAGCAAGATGGGTTTTGAAGACAAATAAATCCAGAGGCAAATACTAGCTTTGACTTCCCATTTCCCATGTGACTGCCCTTACCTGTAAACATTTCATATATAAGTTGGGGATCAAGTAAAGAGATTGTTGAATAAAAACCTACTCGACCAGTTGTTCATCTTGAAAATGTGATGAAGCTCCTTGTTGGGCCAATAGAACTGTGAGGTTCAAAATGTTTAAGTATCAAGTGGAATTTCTGCTTTGGTTCCTGATTTCACCACTTGGCAGAAGGGCTCAGGCAAATTTCTTAACCTATATGTCTTTATTTGCCTCATCTATAAAATGGGGATAATAATTGCAGCAGTCCAGCTGCAGCCTAGGATCCAGGGGTTCCTGAAGGCGGGTGAGGAGTTGGTGATGGGTAACAGAGACACAGCAATTTGCAGGCAGTGTGAATCTGTTCCATTTATTGTTCAGATAGCTCAATTTTTTATACAATCTTTTTAGGCTTAGGTCATGCAAGTAGTAATAATATGTGCAGTTTTACACACACCTGGTAGTCATAAAAGCCCATAGTTTAAAGCATAAACTTCACTGTCTTTAGATAACAAACACCTGGAAGGTCTGTCTCATCTCAGGCTTTTCATAAATGATAAGCTATAATAGGGTATTTGAACTCTATCCTTATTTATCATTTTAACCTCTCATATGTTTCTAGGTAAGGCAGTGGAGGGTCAGGCTGACCAGAACAATAGCTTCTACTCTTTTTCTCTAGCTGAGAACCAAGGTCTGCCTTTAGAGAGATAAGCACCTCCCCGTGCTAAATTGTCAGGGAGGCTTTTGTACTGTGGGAACAGGCCTATATATTTTTTGGATTGTTTTATTATTTATTCATACATGTTCCACCCCATTGAGTCCACAGTATGAAAAATGGATATTTTAACTTATTAGATTGTTTTGCTTATTGAAGGGCTGCTGGTACAAAAACTTTAGTCTGTGTTGACTCAAAGGGTTCACACTGTTGGCAGTCATCCAAGAATTTTCCCATTGTAGGCCTGTTAGGGAGGTTTCTTAACTCCTGCTCTGAATTAGCACTGTTCACAAAATCAGAGGATTATATATTTACATTCATTACTTGTTTTTCATTAATTTTCCCAGAAATCCACAATATGAAGAAAACAGTGGCAGATTCAAATTTAAGAAAAGGAAAAGATGAGACCCCAGGTCCCTTTCCATGAAGAGACCTTCTTTGTGAGGTACTCTTCCCCTTTCAGTAGACTTTCCCTCTGAGGCTAGAGGTACTCTTCCCCTTTCAGTAGACTTTCCCTCTGATGCCTTTTTAGAGGTACCCTTTCTCATGTGGGGACTTCGCCTACCCATCATGAGTGGATCTAGATGTGGCAAATAATGCTGCCTGATGCTAGAGATTATTATGAGCATTACTATGAGTAACTTTATATAAAACATATAGGACCCTGCATGTCTTATAGTAAGGATATTGAGTTTATTCCTCAGAGATTTTATTGTTATTATTTCAATTGCAGGGCACAGTTTAATAATTATACACACACACACACACACACACAACATTTAGTGACAACTAAGGGCAGTTAACATTTCTAACTCATTAATCTTTTCTAGAATTTTTTATTAACATATAATAATTGTATATCATTTTGGTTTTAATGATTCTTATTCTCTAAGGATTAGGACAAAGTGAGGAGAAGAGTTGATAATCAACATGAAAATAACTCAGAGGGTATTTCTTTGACAGAAACAAAGGTGATTCCATTAAAATATTGACATAGGAGCAAGGACAGAAGTTGTAGGCAATAACTAGACATGTTAGAGTGGGGAAGATCAAAGTCATAGTGAGAAGGAGACTTTGTGAATCCAGTGCATTCATAAGTGTCTATGCCCAGCAGCACAGCTTAGAAATGATGACTTGCTGAAAAGAAACCCAGACTTTGGCATCAGATAATCCTTGGATCAAATCCTAGTCTCACTGCTTACTAGCTGTGAATCCCTGAGAAATTTATCAAAACTTTCTGAGCCTCTGATTCTTTATCTATAAAATAAGAATGAGATGCCTCTAGTGGAGTTTCATGGATGCAGTTTAGAGAACTCTAACATGTAAATTACCCAGGAAATGACTGGCCTAAAATAGGCATTTCTTAATTATTTGCCAAAAAGAGAAGATAACAAGACCTTTTGTATACATTAACATTCCCATCAGGAAAAAATGTCACAACTTTCTATTCTCTCCAGTCAGGTCTTCCCTAATGAGAAAGAAAAATATTGAGCAACCCTGAATCATGCATTTTCAAAAAGGTATAGGAAGAAATTGGCTATTCATTTATTTTGATCCAGTATGATCTTTCCTAAGTTATCAATGAATATTCTCAGCCTCTCTTTTCTAATTGGGACAGGCTTTTCCAGAATAAATTATATTACTCCACTTTTTCCACAAATCTGTCAACCAGAGGGACACCGAGCCAGGAAAGCACTAGATTTTGTCTTTCCTAATCAAAGACAGCACTCCAGTGAGCCACCTTTTCATACCGGGAGGAACGTTCTAGCATGACAAACTCAGCTCAGCTCTAATGAAATTTCATTGAACCCAGTTTTTCTATATTTACTTTGAAACTGAAGGTAGCAGCAACTCCCAGTGTCTGTGAGTATTATTTGGCACCTAGACTAGTCTGTAAATAGAGTCAAAAAGCAGATTTTTTTAGGGAGTAGAAGGAGGAGCAAATGAGAATTATTGTTTAACAGTTTTACAAGATGAAGTATTCTGGAGAATTATATAATAATGTGAATATGATTGACACTTAAAATGATTAAGATAGAAAATTTTATGCTATCTGAACTTTGTCACAATTTTTAGAAAGAAAGAAAGGAAGGAAAGAAAGGAAGGAAGGAAAGGAGAAGGGAAGGAAGGGAGGGAGGGAGGGAGGAAGGGAGAAAAGGAGGGAGGGAAGGAGAGAAGGAGGGAGGGAGAGAAGGAGAGAGGGAGGGAGGGAAATAGGTGGGTGTCCACAAAGGAAATTAAGAAAATGAAAAAAAACTTTGCAGACACACAGAGAGAGACTCAGGAGATGATGAACTTCCTAATGAAGGAGACAGCATATTAAATTAATTATACCTTTGAAATGTTGACCTCATTCTTTAAAGCTATCACAACTCTGAAAAGAAAGAACAGAAATGTGTACAAGTAATGGAGCCTGTGAGAAATTAGCCATCCATCAAGACCAATAAGAGGGATGTTTAGACACTGGAACAAATGCACATCACCAGGTCCCAGTGCTTTCCTTTACAGGCAATTTTCTGAATTAGCACATAGAATTTCTTTTCTAAAAAAAATATGAACATCTTCTGAAATATCAGAGGAATTGATGTGTGGGCTTCACAACACAAAGTAGAAAGGCCCTTGAAATCACAGACTTCTGAATATGATACTTGTAATAAAAGAAACAAAATCTATTCATATCAAGATCTTTATTAAAGCAAATGTTACAGTGAGGGACAGGAGTGTATGTGTGTGTGTGTGTTCCATCACATTGGTGAAATGAGAGTGTTCATCATTGGAACTTTTATTAAATCTCCTCTTTATTTTTTATTAGCTGAGCAACTTGGGTAAGACATTTTCTGAGTTAAATTTTCCAAGTCCAATTTTCTTCTCTTCATATTCTACCTAGAGGGTTATTAAATATTGACTATAGGTAAAAGATAGAAAGCACTAAGCAGAGTGTCTGTGTACCAGAAGACTTAATCATTAACATCATTCCACTTAAAACTGATAGATTGCCCCCATTTATTCCTTGAGTGCTCTCCTCCCATTACTGCACTTGCTATTCGAATCTCTTCCTGTGTAAAGTCATTGTTCTCACCTACCAAGGTGGCCAAATGTGCACACAGGTTGAGTAGCCGCTGAAATCACAGGTTCAAATCCCAGTTCCTCCACTTACTGCACCTTGAGGCATGTCCTTTGACTTCTCTACACCTATTGACTAAACCACAAATAGGGAATCTGTGACCAATCTTTCAGGGCTATTGTGAGGACTAAATGAAATCATGCATCTAAGAGACTTAGCATTGGACCTGATCTACAGCAAGCATTCATGAAAGGATAGTTATAGTTGTTACTATAACATTATTACCTGTTGATTTATAAAAGTGAAGCTCTTCCTTTGTGAAACCAGGCTGGCTTATGTGTACCCAAAATAAGGGGTTAACCTAACAGAGTTAAAACTATATCCTCTGGTGTAATGTATTTGTTGAGCCCTCACCTAGGAATTTATGCCTTCTTTTTAAAATTGACAGTAGAAATAAAATCATTTTAAATAAAAAATGTGGGGATGGCAAGTCATTCATACCTTATAGTGGAATAGTTAAAATTCATATGTGTAGCTCCTAACAACTATGAAAATCAGTACAAAAAAAGGAGATTTTGATGTACAAGGAAAAAGTCATCCTGCATGATTTGGTATCTATCTTTGAAAACAGGCCTAGCTCTGGGATGGTAGAGAGAATTCCAGAAAGCCACAGACAGCATGGTGTAAGAATTTAGAGAAAGATACCAGAGGAAAACTGAAGTACATGCTCATTCATATGTCTAATTATTCAGCATGTACCAGTTAGCATCTAGTATGTGCAGTGTCTCAATGCCTAGAAAAAAGCAGAAAAAAGCACCATTCCTGTTTACAGTTGTTGTTGTTGTTGTTAGGTGCCGTCAAGTTGGTATCCGACTCATAGCGACCCTTATGGGGTTTTCAATGGCTGACTGTTTCGGGATTATCTTGGGAATGGATTACCAGGCCCTTCTGCCATTTTTGCGGTGCTGGGAATTGAACTTGGGACCTCAGAGACTGTAGTGCAGCACTCTACCAACTGAGCTAAATCCCAGCCCATGTTTACAGTAGAGTACAGTAAATAAGTTTATAATCAGTAGGTGAGTGCTATAACCTCAGAATATATTATTTTGGAAACACAAAATGATGACACAGAGAAAAGTGGAAGGATAAAGATAAAATCACTAAATGAGTCTCAGAAAAAGTTCCCTCTGATCCAGCTCTGTCAGTTCTCAGTGAAAGATGAACTGAAATGGGCATATTTTAAGCAAAGTGATTGAAAAAAATGATACATTAGAGACCTGTGGGTGATTGTATATAATTCAATCCCAGGCCAATTAAGAGAAATAAACAAAGAAAGGAGAAAGAAGTATGCAAAGTGGATGGTGATGAAATTGGACTCACTGAGTATCTTTATGCAAAGAAATGACACAATTACATTTTCATCTTAGAAAGAAGATTCTAAATATCTTTGACATTGTTGACTAGATGGGGTCATGATGGAAGAGAAGGAGGTTAGTGTGGAGGCTGTTAATATGTATCAAGAGATGTCAATGATCTGAACTAAAGAAATGATAGCAGAAATGGAAAATAAATGATTTTCAGGAACTAGAATTGATAGGACCTGCTGGCCATTTGTTTGCAGGAGGCATGTGGAAAGTCATCAAGGTTTCTGGTTTGGGTAACTAAGTAGATGATAATGTCATTCAGGTCAGAAAGTTTGAGGGGAGAATATAGTCAGAATGAGCAACAGGCCATTTTCCTAAAAGAAAAGCAATTTGACCTGGGCACCATGGAGCACACCTATAATTCCAGCAACTCAAGAGGTTGAGGCAAGAGCATCACAGGTTCAAGACCAGAAGCAGCCTGTGCAACTTAGCAAGACTCTGTCTCAAAATAAAATATCAAAATAAAAAGATACAGGGGGTGCAGCTCAGTAGTAGTAGTAGAGCACCTACCTAGAATGCCCAAGGCCCTGGATTCAAAGAACACTGGGAGCAAAAAGACTATAACAATTGCATTCATATCATTCTCATTTGATACACGAATTATTTGAACATCAGTATTCTTCAACATTCCAGCTGTTTCTTTTAACTGGGAACTGACAGTACAGCACCAAAGCAGCATCAGTACATGACAAGAGTGCCATAAACTTTACTGAGCTTTGAAAATAGCTATATAAGTGCTAATTCATCTCAACAGCTAGAATATTCCTTTCTAGTGTTACTAAATATTAATAATATGTTTCTATGAGTAAATCCAGGGAAACTGAACTGGTAAGAGACCCTGATGAGGATACCCTGATGGATATTTTTCCCTAAAGTGAGAGAGGACTAAAGAGAAATATTAGAAGATACTGGTATCATATCGAAGACCAAGAAACTCTATATAATGGTCATCAAAGTACCCGTAAGTGATGAATGCCAATGGAAAGATCCTAAAATCTCTGAAGAATCTTCAGGAAGTGACCAGAATATCTACACACCATAAGATGGCATGAAGCTAGATTTCCAAAGGTGTATATAATATGACAAACCAACCAAGCTGTCTTCTGATTATTTCCCACACTTCTGCCTGACCTCCATAAGGTGTGGTTATCTAAGCAAAAGAACAGAGAAGGAAGCTGTCATTTAGTGATGGCTCATTCTGTATACAGACTGATGCTAAATGTTTTATATCTAACATCTCAATTGTCATAACTAACATCTTATAAAGTAAATGTCATTATTTCCATTCCCATTTCACAGATAAGAATATCAAAGCTCAAAGAAGTGGTTTCTCCAAAGCTTGACTATAAGTGGCCCAAGCAAGGTTTGAGCAAGGATGTTTTGCTGCTAGAACCAGCTCTCTTAGCCAGTTGTTATCCTGCCTTTTCTACATGTATCAAGCCCAATTTTTTTAGCGTTTGTCAGACAAATCCTCTAAAATGCATGTCAACTTTACTCAGAAAGTGCAATAAATCTAGTTCAATTTTCCTTGGGGGTCCAAATGCCTGACCATTTATTAAGTCTACCCAGAGATGACCAACCAATGCACATGTAATCGCAAGTACAGATTTGGGCTTTGATATTTGGACAAGAAAGATTGATAAGTATTATTACTTGGAGTCCTACAACTCCCAAATATTAAATATTTCTGTAATATTTCCTCTGGGCTTCTTGCAGCAGTGATTTTTTTAAGCATTCCTCTACTTTTTGCCACTTTATTCTGAATAGAATAATATCCTCATTTGGTCAAAAATGCCATTTGCTTTTACAGCCAAGATTTTGCATGATGATACTAACTAATATAAATGATGTTTTATTTGATGACTCTTTTATTCTTTCTGCAGCCTCTAGTGGGATGAGAACTTGGGCTTCCCCTGTAAATTTTTGCCAGCTCCCCAATCTGATACAGCTATCAAGTTCTCCTCCGGAAAATTTAAATCTCTGCTTAAAACATTAACTTCTTCTTCATTTAATTTTTTATGGCTAAGGGTTTACAGCTTTCTTTATGGCCTTGGGATGATTAATTTTTAATGCCTTTCTTTCTTTATTCTTTGATCAACTCCCTCTATTTCCAATTTGAATGCAATTGTACCTTCCTAAAAAGCATTTGTCACTTGCTAGTTTGCGTATTTCAGGCAACCAGAGGCAGATGGCACAGAGTGGAAGGCAAGTCTTCCTGAGGAGGGTAACTGAAAGATAGACAGCCACTCTGTACCTCTCATGTGACTCCTATTGATGGCAAACTCACCAGCTCCAGTAAATCTTTTAGCTCTAGGTCTTTGGCAGGCAATGAATTTCCTGAGAGGGTTACAGTCCGAAATCCCATCATTGGCATGCATAAGGTATGGATTGAGTTGCATCTTTCAAATTACTAAACCATCAGTAGGGGAAACAAATAGGAGAAAGAGACCTTAAAAACAATTCCTATCTTTTCCCACTCACACCCCAAAAGAGTAAAACTAAAGGAAAGTGGAGATTAGTTTTCCAAGTCAAAAGGTCTCCAGCTTTTTCTATTCATACACTGTTGTTGTTGTTGTTGTTGTTGTTAGGTGCCCTCAGTCTGTGTCTGACTCATAGTGACTCTACATACAACAGAGGAAACACTATTGTTAGTGCTTCTCTGCTATTTATAGGGTTTTCAATGGCTGATTATTTTTTTGGAAGTAGATTGCCAGGTCCTTCTCCCAAGCCTACAGCACCTGGTGTTCCCAGGTGGTCTCCCATCCAAGTACTAACGAAGCCAGACCCTGCTTAGCTTCTGAGATCTGATGGTATCAGACACCACAGTGGTTTGGCTACAGGCCCATACACTATACAGCCACTTAAAATCATGTACAACATTTAATGACTAGAAAGAAAATTCATATATGTTGTTACTAGGTGCCGTTGAGTTGGATCTGACTCATAGTGACCCTATGTACAAGAGTCAAACACTCCTCGACACTGTGCTGTGCTGGACACTATGTCAGTGTTTCTCTGGTATTCATAGGATTTTCGATGGCTTTTTTTTTTTTTTTTTTTTTTGGCGGGGGTGGGAGGCAAGGCGATGGGGTTGCCAAGTTCTTCTCCCAAGCCCACACCACCTGGTGTTCCCAGGTGGCCTCCCATCCAAGTACTAACCAGGCTGACCCTGCTTAGCTTAGCTTCTGAGATCTGTTGGGATCACATGCTAGGGTGGCATGGCCATTCATATATATTCTGCAAAAACATAAGCAGTTTAGAAAATGGCACATGCAGCATAATTAAAGATATATTCATGCATAAAAGGACTGGGAAATTTTATAATAGCTATCTCTGAGGATGATAAAACTAAATATTCTTTGTTTCTCTGAGCTTTCTAAATTTTCTACATACCTATACACTGCTTTCGGCTGGGATTTAGCTCAGTTGGTAGAGCTCTGCGCTGCAGTCTCTGAGGACCAGAGTTCAATTCTCAGCACCCCAAAAATGGGAGAAGCACTTGGCAATCCACTCCCAAGGCAATTCCGAAACAGTCAGCCATTGAAAACCCTATGAGAATCGCTATGAGTCGGATACCAACTCAACGGCACCTAACAACAACAACATAAACTGCTTTTGTAATTTAAAAAATAAGAGTTATTTAAAACAGAAATTCATTAAATTTAGGGTAATAAGTGAAATTAAGTCATCAGAGACCATATTCTTAAGAATGTAGAGGGGATATGAGAAGTTGAATATATGTTAATAACAATCATTAATATATTGAAGGCACTGACAGGACCATTATATTCCTCACTCTCCCAGTACATACTATCCACACTTCACAAGAATGAAAACCAGGGCTCAGAAAGTGTACATATGTTTGTATAAGTCATCATGATCAAGGGAAATCAATCCTACTCCACAAAACTTCAAAGTGTTCATCACTGTCAGTGTGCCATATTGCTCTAATTGAAATGTGGTTCTACACACAATTGAGCTACCACACAGATGCAATATTTTTTATAGAAAGAAGTAATGACCCCAGTTCCAATGCTAAATCAAGAGCATATTTCTAGACCATTTTTATTCTTGCTTTTTTAAAAATACATGGGCATGGATGATATATTAATTCTTTTCATTACAGTTTATGAGCATGTTACAGTTTATGATGCATTTTTCATACCTACTGGTCTCCCTATTTGATTTATTCCCTGTATAACTATAATATCATCAAAAAATGTACTTAAAATATTTAACAACCTGCATAGAAAAATAAATTAATATATAAATAAAAAAACATCTCTTTCCATCTTGTCTTCAAATAAATCAAACTATTTATATTTATAGAACTGGTTACCAGGTGCTAAAAAGCGTAACAAAAATTGTTCATCTAATAAAATAATTTTTCAGTATTATAAATTATAGGTGTCACTTTTTGTTTGTAAGCCTGCCATTACCTGGCAGTTAGCCTTCATCTGGGCCATAAGTTGAAAGAAAACACAATCAGACTCTTCTAATGATCATTATACCATTTGTGTTCTTAAGTTGTGAATTTCTCCTACCACTCACAATGTTGTTTATGATGTTAAATCCTCTCCAATTCTGCTGAAATGATTCTGCTGAAATGAATTTCTTATAATAATGTCTAAATATTTTACATATTTGATTGACTGGCTCTGTAATCAACCTAGTCACAGAAATCATTTGTTGACATGCAACAGTTAATTAGGCTAAATCTAAGTTTTTCAACACTGGAGACTCTGGGCCATCTACATTTGAATCCTGATTATATTACTCTCATTTTAAAAAACTTCAATTGACTCATTTGTAGATGGGGATTTTGATGGCTGTTAGAGTCACTAACATGATTCCCAGCATAAAAATCCCATGGAAACATTAGATTTCATTTTTATTAAAATGAATATTGCTGATGCCCATGGTGGCTGGATATTCTATGGAATTTTGAAAGGGGTGTCTCATTAAACAGAAGTACAGCTCATTCCCCATGCCCAATTCTACAGCCTTTCTTTTATCTCAGGAGTGCCCACTGTGCAGGAAAGTCTGCAAGGAGTGCCCACTGTGGCACCATACACCATTTCTGTCCTCTCCCACCATCATTCCCCCAGTCTCCTGTCTCTTCAAGGCTCTCGGATCCCAAATTCCACAGAGGATGCAGTTCATATGAGCTAAATCACACCATTAGCCCAGGGTTGTGCACCCTCTGTTGCAGTGGACCACAGTGTCAGCTGGAATCTGACACAGCTGGCATTTTCTTGTCAGAGTATCAGCACCACTGCTTCTGCTCTCTTCCTTACTGAGGTCTGTGCTTGCTCTGGCAAAGAGGAAATGTGGAACAGAAGCCAGGGGAGAAGATCTAGCCTGGCTGGCTGGCAAGAACAAAGGCATCCCCCAGGGAAACCCACTCCCAAGATGTGGAGGAAAAGCTGGGTAATAGGTTAAAACATGAAATTCTATGATCCTGGGAGGCATTTCTCAGAATGCCTCAGAGCTAGGACTTTAGGGGTGTGCAGAGTGATACAGGTACAAACCAATCAGAAAGACTATTAGTAAGGTGATGTCCTGTGTAATGCATTAACCTTTTAGATGACAAAAAAATGTAGGAATATTCAGGAAATCCCAGGAGTGAATGGAAAGGACAACTTAGGAGCCAGGAATGCTTTGAAAGAGGCAGCAGTTATTCACCAACTAATATGAAAGTGTCTTGCATTATAACTATCATGTGACTATAGTGATATGTTTTAGCTGAAGCTAATGCTCCCTCTTAAAACCCAAACTCTTCAAATGCACAACTTTCCAAACAAAACTTCAGAGCAACAGCCTACCATGGAGACGTCCATGAAAGTGAACATGAGAAATTTGGTGGTAACATGCAAAGCAAGGTACAGATCTTCCTCAATAAAGATGAAAAGAAACTGAACCCATTCTGACTCTGCCAATCATATTGAAAATGACTTTGCATGATTTTCACATGGTTAAGCTAATTTTCCTCATGATCTTTTTTGTGGGGTGGTGGGGATGTAGGTGCTATGGCATGGAATGATTTTCAGAGTGTCTTCCAAAGGTTCATGGGCTGAAGACCTGGTTCTTAGTGTGACAGGTGATGAAATCTTCAAGAGGTAGAGCCTACTACAAGGTAATTAGGTAATAGAGGCATTGACCTTAGAAGAGATTACTGTTGATCTCCCCGTTGGTTCTTGAGAGACCAAGTTGTTGTGCAACAAAGAGCCTGGTCCCAGAATCTCTCTGGCTTCCTGTCTCACTCTTGCCCATACTTCAGTCATCTGCCAACTGCCATGTTCTGATGCAACCAGAAGGCCCTCACCAAAGCTGAGCAGATGTCAGTGTCATGCTCTTGAACCTCCCGTGAGCTAAGTGAACCTTTTTTAAAATAAAGTGTCCACCTCAGTTATTTTGTTATAGCAACAGAAAATGGAATAGGACAGGGAGAGGGTGGAGGGATATCAAAGGAAAGAACTAAGAATGGGATGATTTCCAAACTTCTCTTGATCTTCTTTTAGGGGGTGCCAAATATCTCTTGGATCACATTTGACATTGTCTTATAATTCTCTTGTTACCCTCATTGGCTCCCCAGTCCACTAAGCCAGTGTTCAACCACATTATATCATTTTTCTATACATCACATATAAATCTAGTACCAATTATGTGCCTGGTATTATGGTTTGCAAGGTATAAATAGTTATAATCAAAAAATAAAATAATTATAAAAATAGAAATGCAATATTCCCTAGGAATGAAGAAGAGTGCTTCATGGAGAATATCTATCCACTATGACTTTATTTCAATAAAAAGGCCTATTAAAGTAGGGGGCATGGTGGCATACACTTATAGTCCCAGCTTTTTAATGAGCTAAAAAAGGAAGATCACTTGTATCCAGAAGTCTGAAGCCAACCTGGGCAACACAGTGAGATTCCATTTCAAAAATTAATATAGTATAATAGTGCTTGAGAATCCATGCTTTGAATGCAAATAAAACTAATATATTAGTAAAGTTTCTCCAGAGAAATCAATTATTTATAAATATCATTTCCTGTAAGAAATCAGCTCATGTGATTATGGAGGTTCAGAAATCTTACTACCACCAGACATTGAAAGCTAGAGACCCAAAAAAAAACAAGTGGTCTATCTCTAAGAACCAGAAGGCCAATGACAGAAGTCCTAGTTGAGGGCAGGAGACATGTAATGTTCCAGCTCAAGTGGTCAGACAGAGCAAATTCTCCTGCCTCCACCTTTTTATTCTACTCAGGCCCTTAATGGGTTGGATGATACCCACACAACATTGGGGAGCTTTGCTTAGTCCACTAATCTCACCTGAAACTACCCACACACACACATGCAGAAATAACTCCTAATCTGGACACCCCATATCCTAGTCAATTTGTCACAAAAAACAATCAACCATCACAGCTGGGATGTGAGTGTTTATAACCAGGACAGGGTATAGGTGTAATAGAGGCAGAGAACATTTTTAAAGGAAGACACTAGAGTGTACAGGGATAAGAAAAGTCTTTCAGTGTCTCCCTGGTCCAGTCTTATTCCCTTCCAATTCAGCATAAATTACAATCTTTCCAAAGGACATGTAAGATAAGATCACTGTGCTGAAATCCTTCCTCTGCTCACCAGAGTCCACTGACAATCCCTGTGTGGTTTAAATGACTCTCCACTCCCATCTACATGTGCTGATCACCTGCAACCCACATACAGATCCTCCCTACCTACACTGCAGTCACCTTGAATTTTCCCATAAAACTATGATCATTCCTGGTTTTGCACACTTATTCCTACTGCCTGGAATATTCTTCTCCCTCTTCTCCTCTGTTTTCCCACTTACTGAAAGCCGAGTCACAATTCAACATCAGGGTAAATGTATTCTTATTGGGGAGCCTTTCCCAGACAGCCAGGCAAAGCTAATTCTCATTGTTCCACACTATCAGCTCCCAGGTCACTTACAACCATGGTAACTCTTATGACTTTGTCTCCCCCCAGGACAGCAAAAATGTGTTTTGATTCTGAATGCTCAGTCCCTAACATAAGGGGTGGCAGACTTTTTTCTGAAAAGGGTAAGATACTAAATATTTTAAGGTTTGCAAGCCCTATGGGCTCTGTTGCAACTCCTGAAACATGTCACACTATAGTGTGAAAACAGCTATACATAATAGTAAATTAGTGGGCTTGGCTGTGTTCCAACAAAATTTTAGTTTGCCAATGCCAGAGCTCTAATCAAATGGCTGACACACAATATACCATGTAGGCAGTTACCTAGTGAAGCAGGACTCCTCTGCCGTTTATTTCAAAGGGGGGTGGAATTCAGCTTTGTCAATTGTGAAAGCTTTTGCCTTTCCTCCCTGCTAATATATATGAGACATAAAGCTTAAAGTTTGCTAGAGGGAGTGTGAATTTACATAAGAGCAGAAAAGCCTTCTGAGAAGCAAAGTATCAAAACTTGTATCTTCCTTCTCTAAGCTTCAGTGGTATTAAAACACCAAAACATTTGCGGAAAAGACTTAGGGTGTCCCCAATTCAAGCCTAATGACAGGAAAGATCTAACTTGCTAACATGTTCTCCAAGATAGCCCTGAGATTTAAAAGAAAAAAAAGGCTGGGTAATACTGTACATACCTGTAATCCCAGTGAGTCAGGAATCTGAGAGCCTGAATCAGGATTGTGAGTTCAAAGCAAGAGGCAGCCTGAGGAACTTAGTGAGACTTTCTTTTAAAATTAATCAATCAATAGTAGACTGCAGGTGTGGCTTAGTGGTAGAATATTTTCCCAGTACATGTGAGGCCATAGGTTCAACTCCCAGTGCTGAATAAATAAAAAATACCCTAAGAGTGAAGTTAGACATTGTTTCTGGATTTGGGAAAAGTCTAACTCCACACCATCTCAAGTAATGGGCAAAGATAAATGGAAAACCTGCCTAAAGAAACTACTCTTCTGTAGAGTCAGCTTTGGCATGGAACATGAACATTCCTCAAAACAGATTCTTCTTCTAATCCTTTCCACATACAACACAAGACAGCTTCCCCTCAACCCACATGGAATGGACCTCATGGGAACCAGCCTTTTTAAGAAGCCTGAGCTATCAGTTGCATCCAAAGTAGAGAGCAGGGCTTTGCAAAAAGGGCATAACCTGGGCTCATCATCTGGATTCAGTTAGTGTCCCAGAGTTCTTAAAGCCTTCGAGAGAAAAGAGGAAAAGGCCACATTTCCTGCTACTTTGAGCAAATAGTACACTGATTATTGCATATTGACACATTCCTACCAAATGACATTTATGCTAAAAAACTAACATGCAGGCTCCTCTCAATTATGTTTTTTTCCAGTACTGGGGATTGAACCCAGGGCCTTGCACATGCTAAGCAAGTGCTCTACCAATGAGCTGCACCCCTAGGTTCTATTTATTTACTTATTTTTAACTTTACTTTTATTAATTTAAACTTTGAGACAGAGTTGGTCTTGCTAAGTTGCTCAGGCTGCCACTAGTCTTCAACCTGTAACCCTCCTACCTCAACCTCCCCAATTGTTGGGAGTACAGATATGAGCCACAAGGCCCACTTAGTAAATTTTTTGTACGAGCAGATGAGTGCATGGTGGAGCATATGAATAGTGCAAGAAACCTGTATCTGAAACAGAAAACAGAATGTCACATTTTGGGCTTCAAAAGCTCTAAATCAAATATCCCTCAGAGCTACTTCCAGCCTGACCTCTTACCCATCCCTTGCATGGTTTTGTGCACTGTGATGTGAAATCCACAGCAACCTGGTTACATGAGAGTTGACACAAGCTAACAGCTTTTAGAAATTTCTTTTTCACCCTTGATGAGCACAAGTTCACAGTCTGTGGACCCCCACAACCCAAATATCACCATAGTAATACTTTGGCATAGCATTCAATATCTTTCTCCAAAACAGTCAAGACCAAAGCAGTGACAGCTTTACATTTCATTACAGTGCATCTGTCAAGTATAACCCAATTGTTTTGCTCAGTGGCCACTAAATCTGTCAGTCAGTCTTCACAGGGTTCTCTAAGCTACCCTATCCCTTCCCTCCTCCAGCCTCCAACACCAGGAGAAAAACTTCATCAAGCTCTGTCAAATGGAATCAGATAAATATTAAAAAGACTGAAGGGATGATCTGAAGAGACATTTGATATTATGGGATTTGTAAATCAATTCATGAACTCTGTGATATATGGTACAGGAATCAAGAGGCAATAACCATTTTATGGGGAAAGATCATAAACCTGTCAAATGCTCTACCCCATGCATAAGAGACTGTTCTGGTGCCAAAAAGTGATCCTGTCACAGACCTTGTAAAAAAAAAAAAGCTAATGCATTTCTAATTTTACTATTAGTACTCTCTTTTTAATAGCTTCCCCCTCTAAAAAAATTCCATTTCTCCTGACGTTTCCAATATGATCATTTACAGAGCTGAGTAGAAGTAACTTTTCCCCACTGTTGTTGTTGTTGCTGATTACCATCAAGTCAGGTCCGACTCACAGTGACCCTCACAGGGTTTTCAATGGCTGATTGTTTCCTTCTCCCATTTTTGCAGTGCTGGGGATAGGACCTAGATCCTCAGAGAACGCAGAGCACCACTCTATCAGCTGAGCTAAACCTCAACCCCATTTCCTCAGTGAGCTACTAGAAACTTGTACTGCAATTGTGACACTTATTCTGTACCCTAGATTTCCTGAAACCAGCATTTTCCGATTTCTCACTGTGTTTATAATCAATGGTCTCTGTGTCCATATCCAGTGATTTTTGGTGCTTGAATACTCTTCTGTTTTTCCAGAAAGCCATGTGAAATGCCCTTCTGAAGCATAGCTCCAGATACTCCATGAAAGCATACAGGACAAATGTTTCATTTTATGAAGAATGGCTGGCTGGACAAAAATCTCTACTCCACTTGCAATCATACTTTATAGACAGAATGCTATCAGCTTTCAGAAATCTTGGCCCTCTGTTTTAGTGTTTTGGCAGCTTCCACGTTTATCAAAGTGTGTGCATGATACTCCAACACTCACATAAGCTGTTTGATCTTGGGCAAGTCACTGGGTCACTCAGAGGATCTTCCCAATAGAGATATTGTTATCTGCCATTCTACCTAACACAATGCCGATAGTATCAAATGAGAAAACATATCTAGATGTATTTTAACTGTACAAATAAAGAAGAATATGATACATTGAATGAGGGTTCTGGAATCAACCAACCAAACAAAATCTTGGGTTAGAATTATGACTCCTTCTTTTATAGCCAGAGATAATTTATTTCCTCTCTGAGCCTCAGTTTCCTCACTTGTACATGAGGACAATAATTATCTCACAGGGTGCTTGTAAGTAATATGCTGCTTGGTTAATAATAGGTACATGATAGATGAGCATATTTTAAGTGGACTTTACAAAGAAATAGATTAAAACACATGTGCTCAAACATGCTCCATATTTAACCAAGTTTTTGCATTCCTTTTCTAAGCTTGCCTTCATTTTTGGTTGGTAAAAACGAGTTTGCATTGTCCTCTCCATTATTGAGGATACAACCTCCCAGGGGCTTAACAATCCCTTAAGATAATTTTGCATGAAACTGAAAACACATGCCACCTCTGGACAGACATCGTCCTATGGAGGAAAAGATGAGATTTCTGTTGACACTAGTTACCTTAACCAGGGAGCCTTCTGCAAAACAACCACTGAGACAACTATGCTGTGATTCTAAGGATCACTGTTTATTAACATTCTGTGTCAGCTTGTGGTGCAGTGGGGTCTTGCATGTTGCTGCGATGCTGAAAGCTATGCCACTAACAGGGCCACCCCGGTGGATAGATTTCAGCTGACCTTCCAGACTAAGACAGACTAAGGAGAAGGATCTACAGCCTACTCCTGAAACACTTAGCCATTGAAAACCCTATAAATAGCAGAGAAGCACTGTCAAATACAGAGCTGGAAAAGAAGCCCTCCAGGATGGAAGGCTTTCAAGACAATACTGCAACTGCCTCCTCAGAGTAGAGTTAACCTTAATGATGGGAATGGAGTAAGGCCCCTGGGACCTCCTTTTGCTGATGTGGCATGACTCAAAATGAGAAGAAACACGGCAGCTACAACAATGGTGTCAAACATAAAAAGATCACATGCATGGGACAGTGATGGATAGTTTCATTCTGCAGTA
Organism: Pedetes capensis; assembly: GCA_007922755.1. Lineage (NCBI taxonomy): Eukaryota > Metazoa > Chordata > Mammalia > Rodentia > Pedetidae > Pedetes > Pedetes capensis. The sequence goes on from VMDO01008434.1 coordinate 44,855, forward strand.
TCTAGGGTCGCTATGAGTCGGATCCAACTCTGCAGCACCTAATAACAACAACATTAAATCTCAAGGTAAGAAGCACAGCAGGACTTCCAAAAATATTAGGAAAATAACATACTCTGAAAGAATTGCCACTCACCCCTAAAGGAAAACCTTTGAGTTTTCCCAGTTTATCAAAAAATCACCCAAATGTCTGGCATTCCTTACTTAAAAGACCAGTCTTCATCTAAAATGATCTTTTACTCTGATCATTTCCCAGTGAAGAAGCTTTGACTCTCATCTGACATTCTGAAGAGCTCCCAGATTCCCTAGACAATATTTTCTGAGAGCTTAAAATAATGCTTTATTTTTAAAGGTATTAATTCATTTCTCCTCTAATGAAGGTGCAAAACTTAAACACTATTTTCAATCAAAAGGAAAGAAAAGTTAAGAAAGCCTAGATATCAAGGTCCCTAACATACTAAGAAAACTCATTTTTACTGCTTAGCTCAAAAAGATTATGCCATAACTTAAAGAATTATATTACAAGGGGGGATGGTAAGCCCTTAAAATGTAAATTATATAGTCCCCATGCTAACATAGAAACTGGGGCTGAGAACAGAAGAATGAATTGCCCCTCCCTACTTATTTGTCATTAGCAGATTTAACCAAAGACTTGTGACTCTAAATCTAGTGCTCCTTGAACATCATAATAGTTATGAATATCCTATATCCTTGAAATTATGCTAGTGGGTCTACCAAAATGCCCATTTGTATTCCTTAAATAAACAAAAGAAGAGTGCTTGGAGTTGATAACTAGAACATACTCATCATTCTTCCCCTGCCTATAGAAATTTCCTGTAGCCCTCCTCCTCACACATCCATCAAAAAGTCATCCACCCAAACGACTGATCAAACAAAAGGTTTATGCATCTGTTTTCATGCACTACACACATATCTCAAAGCATTCTTCCAGAGCAATGAGTCCACCACTGAACTGAGAGGGTGTTCCCTGGAGGAAGAAGTATCAAACCCAATGTTCTTTCTTTTGAAAAGTACCACAGCACCAGCCATATTAGAGCAAATGGACAGCTAGACACTGGGTTTAACATTTCCTTTGAAAGATTTCAAATGGATTTAAAGTACTGCAAAAAGCATCATATAAGAGCTATTCAAAGCTTCCAAAGTGCCAGCCATTTTACACTACCATCCACAATGGGAAACATCTCATTAGGGGAAGCTCCATCAACTCAATAATAAAATGGAATGTGTAATTCATGTTTGGACTCTGTCATGCTGACAGCTATTTTGATTTAGCTTCTTTTTGAATCAATTCCCCTATCACATTACAGTAAGGAGTTGATAGCATCTTAGCAAAGCCAGTGTAACAATTAAAGACATGAGTAGTACTTTCTCAGCAGCTGGTATCTGCATATGCTGAAGGGCTACTTCAATGTCACTTAGAGGGAGGGCAATTGTGACTGTTCCCATTTTGCAGATGGCCTATTTGACAGCAAGCCATTAATTAGGGTTGCTTAACTAATGTGAGTACCCATTCTAGCCAAGTATTTCTGAAATATAGCCAAGTGACCTTACAGTCACTTAATCTTTTTCAACATACTTACTCACCAATTATATTAAGAGATTTCATTAGATAAGTATCTCTAAAGTAATTTCCCAAAACACTATTTTTAATTTTATGATTCTTCACAAGTAAGTCATAACTCTGAAAAGTACTGAGTACAAACCCAAATAGACAAAAGCCATAGAAACACAATCTAGACTAGCATTGTCCAATAAAAATTTCCTACAATAGTGAGGTGCTCTATAATTCATAGTCCAGTACAGTAGCCACTAGCCTCCCATGACCAGTGAACACTTAAAATGTGGCTACATAAATAAAAAAAATTGAATTCAGTTTTTTAGTCTAATTGTAACACATTAAAATTTAAATAGGCATATTTAAGATATTGGCTATAGCATTAGACAGAACATGAGTCTGTTGGAGACTGAGAAGGAAGGGGAAGAAAAAACTAGAATTTCTATAATAGAAGGATCTTCTTTTTTATAGCTTGGCTATAGTTCAAAACTTTCCACGGGATAAGCTCTAGACCTAGTGGGCATATTTCCACTTCACCTAAATATGGCTACCTTGTAATTTCCAAGAAGAAAACTCCCATAACAGTCTCTTGGGTACGGGTTCTACCCCTAGGGAGTTACCATATAATATACCATCCAAACTGTGATACTTTTGACAGTGAAAAGAGTCAATATTAATAATTATGCCAGGAAACAAACATATACCAGAACCATCCCAAGCAAACCTGAATGGACATAGAGTCATCTAAATTCATGGGGTCCTACCAGTGTGGGCTCCTCTGGCACTCAGACTCCCATAAAGCTGACTCAGGGCTTATAATATCAGGTTATGGTCTGCAAAGTTCTTTAAAGACTGCTGTACATGAACCTACTACGGGATCATTTAGTGTGCGTTTTAAAAATGCAGGTGTATAGGTCCTACCTTAGACTGAATAATCAAAATCTCTAATGGCAAAACTTCAAAATTACTGGGTAATTCTTATGCACAAACCAAATATAGAGAGAGGCAATGTCTAGAGATTGTGTCCCGTGAAGGCAAACTTAACAGCACCAAAAGATAATGGTGATCAGACACTGTTGTTTCCACACTGTATTAACAGCCCATCTGTGTTCTGTCTTTGACAAGCATCATTCTTGAAGTTTGTGTATGAGTGTCCATGTTCACAAGTATTCTTCTAGACAAATGAGCAGTAAGAGCCAACAGTGCCCACTTAGATTGTTGATGTCTCTAGATCCTTCTAACTTCTGCCTCCTGAGAATGGACACCATGAGTATGCTAGAAAATCAAAACTGGCTTGCTCTTCCCAATCTTTCTAGGCTTGCTGTGGAGAGAAACACTGAAAGAACCAAACCAATAAATAATTCAGATAGAAGTAGGTGCTGTGAAAAAATGTAAGCAGCCTGGTAGGTCACTAGAATGTAACTCACATCATGGCAAGAATTGTTGCTTGTCTTGTATATTGGTCTATTCCCAGTGCCTGAAGCATGTTGTTGTTAGGTGCAGTCTAGTTAGGTCCAACTCATAGTGCCCCTATGTACAACAGAAAAAAACACTCCCTGACACTGTGCCTTGCCCAGTACTATGTCAGTGCTTCTCTGCTATTCATAAGGTTTTCAATGGCTAATTGTTTCAGGATTGGGTTGTGAAGTTCTCCCATTTTTGTGGTGCCAGGTATCAAACCCAGGGCCTCAGAGAGTATAGAGCAACATTCTACAAGATGAGCTAAGCCCCACCCCACTTAGCAGACCTCAAGCAGGTATTTGTTTTATAAACAGGCACGATGGAGGATCCGGATAGAACTAGTTTAGAAAGAAGGAGTATGCTTATCTGAAAAAGTAACCTTTCAACTATGAGCTTTATGTAAATGAGCCAGCCTAGGGAAACCCCAGCAAAGAACTTTCTTAGCTGAGGAAACAGTAGGTATAAAAGCCCCTCATTAGAATAAGCTTTTCTGTTCCATAAAAAGAATGAAGTCCTATAGTTTAGCATTGTGACAGAGGAGACAGGAGTTCTGGGTGGGGTCAGTGAGATAGGTTGGAACTAGATCTTACAGGATGGACCTTGGGGGAAGTGTTGCCAAAGGTCAGGGAGTTATATGATCTGGTTTATGGTTTATAAGTTTGCTCTGACTGCACTATGGAGAATAAACTGTGGCAGCCCAAGAGTGGAGCTAGAAATATCACTTCCAAGGTTATTACAGGACTGCAGGTGAAAGAATATGGAGATAGACAAGGGTAGTGGGCAGATAATAGTATGAAGATAACATATTCAGTACACCTGACTCATACCATGGTATTTTCAATTGAATAATATGCTTGTGAGAGCTGGACATTAAATAAGGGAGACAGGAGAAAAATTGATGCTTTTGAATTATGGTGCTGGAGATAAATATTGAATATACAATGGACTGCCAAAAGAACCAAAAGATCCATCCTAGAAGTACAACCAGAGTGCTCCTTGGAAGCAAATATGGCTAGATTGTGTCTGAAATATTTTGGTTATATTGTCAGGAATGACCAACCTTTGGAGAAGGACATTATATTTGGGAGAGTGGTCAGTCAATGAAAAAAGGAAGACCTTCATTTAGATGGATTGAAACAGTGTCTGCAACAATGGGCTGAAACATAAAAAAAAGATTGTGTGCCTGGCACAGAGTCTGAAAGTGTTTTGTTGTGTTGTGCACAGAATCATTATGAGTGGGACCCAACTCCGTGGCATCTAACAACAATAAAAGTAGAGGGAATGGCTGATGGTTTGGATGTAGGACATAAGGAAAATAACTAGAAATGATGAGGTATATGTTTCTCATCTGAATGGTATTTCCCATGCCACATTTCTATGAGGTGTTTCTTATGTTCATGTGCTCAGAATATATGTTTGTCTGCACACTGCCTGGGCTAAAAGTGCCCCTCTGAATCTCACCTGTCTGCAAAAGAAAAGATAAGCCATCTTTGCTGAGTGTAGAAAAGTCCATACTGCCAAACCACAAGGATACCTGCCAGGTTTGGAAATATGTAGTCTCCGCTAAGAGGTCTCTCATCTCTCTGAGTAGAAGAGTTACAGCAACAGCTTCTGACAAATCTCACCCACGGGTGTGTTCTCAATCATCAGTCAACTCAACGAAATGGAGTTTTGATTATTAAAGTACCGGTTTCTAGATATGTACCAGGAAGTAGCAAGGAAGGAGCAGATTCTGGTCATAATCCCCCAGACAGGAATATCAAGATGGTCTAGACAAGATCCAAGGAGTGGCACTGAGACAAAGCAGAGAAGAGGCTAAAGGCTATGGTCAAGATTGGGAACCAAGAAACTATACTGAAGGAAATGGACAAACCAAACGGATTCTGAAATATGAGGGGTAATCTCCCAGTGGATTTTCCCACATACACTAAATAATCTCTGGGACATCCCAGCTTTGGGTTTGTGCCTCAAGGTCACTCAAATCATCCCAGCAACAGAAAGTATCGGGGAAGGAACTTAATGTGTTTTCTATTAAAACCAGATTAATTATAGAAAACTGCCTCTGTTTTTACGTTGCTCATTTCACCACATAATATATTTAAAGCAAACTTCTTCCAGCAGAAATAAATAAAATTGGATATTGCCAATATGTCACCTTTGTGTATGAAAACAACTCAGCTGATATTTGAAGGATGTCCCTACTGATTGCCTATTGTCATAGCATGAGATTAGAGAGGAGAGAAAGTATGGCTTCTGATTGTTCCAGCCATGACAAGAAAGGCCTTCAGTCACATCTTATTAATTTACTGTGAAAAAGAATGTCACATTGACATTTCAAATTATCCTGTGGCTTTGTTCACAGGATTATTTTAAGCTTAAACTCATTGAGTTTCTAGCTTGGCTATTTATATGAACTACAAGTTTAATCTTCTGATGTCTTGACCTGCACACAAGACCAGATTTTACTATTTATAAAAATGATTAACTGTTTTGTCTTTGGGGTCAAATGGATCTGGGTTCCAATATTCCTTGCTCTACTTCCTAACTGGGTCTCCTTGGGCAAGTGACTGATTCTCTCTGGGCTTTAGTTTCCTCAGTTGTGACAAGAAAAACAATGTATACTTTACATTTCTTAGGAAGATCAAGTGAAATAATATATGAAAAGCATTTAAAAATACACCAAAAAAGACAATTTGTAGTAAAATAACAACAATAACAGATAATGTTTTTACCACTCCCTACTTGTCAGGCCTTTATCTATAAGTTAAGTATATGTACTAACTTAATAATCACAGAAACTCCCTAAATTAGACACCACAATTATTTGGTATTTCACAGATGAGGAAACTGAGTTCCTGCAAGTTAGACTATTTTCCAGGAGTACAGCCCAGGCAATCTGGCTTCAGAGATTGTACTCAGGCACTTTCCTACTTTATATCTATTTAGATTTCCTGACATAAGTATCTACCCAAATTTAGATATACAGTCCAGACATCCCCCTGAACTCCAGCCCCACATATCCAGCTGTTTCCTCATCATTTTCCTCTCAATGTCTAACAGCTTCCAATTTAACAGGTCCAAACACAATGCAGTGCCAGAGTTCTTCATTCTCCCCATGAAACCTGTGCTAATCACTGTTTCGCTCAGCATATTCTGTGTTGACCTCACCCTTCCAGAACTGCCATTCACTTTCCATGGCTCTTTCCCTCAAACCACACATCTGCCCCATCAGATGTTGTTGGCTCTATATTAACATTATATTCAGGACTCAACCACTTCTGGCCACCTTGCCAACACCACCCTGGCCTAAATCACCATCATCTTTTGCAGGATCATTGTAATAGCCTCCTGAAGTCATTCCTAATCTTCCCTCTAGTCTTTTATTCATTACTTAACATCTCAGTACTCTCCAACAACCACCCTCTCACTGAAGGTAAAAGTTAAAATTTACAAAATGGCTTACTAAGCCCTACCTGAGAAGACCCCTGTTATTATCTCTGACCCTATCTCCTGCTCCTTTTGCTCTCTCTTACTCTAATCCAGCCACAATTGCACCTGCCTTTGTAAAACACAGCAGGAACACTGTCACCTCAGGACATTTGCTCTTCCTTTTCCTTCAGCCTTGAACATTGTCTTGCCAGTTATTGAAAAGGTACCCTCTTTTATCTCTTGGTCTCTAATCCCTAAGGCCATCAGAGCCATCCTCCTTTGATCTTATCCCCAGCTCTTGCTTTATTTTTCTCCATCACTTTTATCATTATCTAACATACCATGTATTTTCTTATTTAATTATTATCTGTATTTCTCTCTTGAAAGTAAACCACCCTGGGACAGGCACTTCTATTTTGCTTATCGCTGTAATTTACCATCCTTATACCACACCTGGTACATAGGTGATGCTCACTATATATTTGATGAATAAATGACTGACTAGTTCCCCTTATTAAGAGCCAAAAAGCATAAGGTAACATGCCAGGTATAATATAATAAAGATCAAAATTGTTTCCTTGTCCAAAGTCTCTCTTGAATGTTTACATTTTCCTCGTGTCCATTCTTAGAGACTCATTTTGCTGATTTAAGCCTTACTAATCTTCAAAAAGTCATGAGAGAGAAAATAGTAAGGTTATCAGATGTTAAATGAATTTATTTCTCCTGCCCACAGATTTGTTTGGGCTGGTCCAGAAACCTCAGGAAGAGATTTTTAAGCAGCTGGTCTAAGTGACCATCCTGGCCTTTCCCCTACTTTTCTTTACTCCTCTGCTTTGTTGAAAATCTGAAGACTTAATATTTTGTCCTTTTCAAGGATACCAACACCTGGTTCTCCTCTTGGGGTTTCTCTACCACGCACAACTGGCAAAGATTCAGGCAATCATATTCCCAACTCTCCGTGACACAGGCCACTGTGAGTTCAATGCCTTTGACAGCCTGACACAGCACAGGTGTTCTTAACCTGATGCCTTATTAGAGTCACTTACAAGGTTTTAAGTGTGTGTGTGTGTGTGTGTGTGTGTGTGTGTGTGTGTACAATGTTTTTTTCTTACTTGTTCTGGGAGGGGGGGTCAAAGAATTTGAGAATCCCCCCCAAATAATTAGAAGGTACTGCCAGAGTTGAGAACAACTAACATGGGGCAGGCTGAAAGCATATAGAAGATGTGATCTCAAGGCCTGGCCTCAGCTCCTATGGGACATGACACTGGCAAACTCACTTCCCCTTTCTGAATAGGATCCTTGATCTGAAAAATAACTACCCTTATTTCTTGGGATTTTGATAGAGTTAAATACGAAAATTCTGTGGATGTGTTTTATAAAGGGTTATGCTACAATTGGGTACACAGAGAGAATTTAGAGAACACTTGAATAAACAAAACATAGAGCAACCTTGCTATTTCTCCAACAGTTCTGGCTACACAAGGAAGGGATCTTCACAGTGGAACATAAGGCACAGGAACTTGCAAGTAGTTTGTTCCACAAGTATTAACAATATTGACTTTTTAACTACCAAAATTAATCTATGTTCACTATAAAAAACATAAATACTGACAATGATCTTTCATTCAACACTATATAAATGAAATAGTAACAGAAAAACAAAAATAAATAAAAATCACCTGTATGTCAACCAATCATCCATGGATCACCGTTATTGATATTCTTCCAAAATTCAATGCATAACAAAAATGTACGAGACAAAAGTCATACCATATACAATGTTCCATGATACCCTTTCGTAGTTAATACACCCTAAACATTCTTTTGTTGTCTACAGCCATACTACCCTGACATCTAATCTCATCAGATCTCAGAAGCCAAGTAGGGTTGGCTCTAGTTAGTACTTGGATCGAAGACTTCCTGAGAATAACAGGTGCTATCAGCTTGGTGGCCAAAGCAAGAGGATCCAGAGTTTGAGACCAAAGGCAGCCTGAGCAACTTAACAAGACTCAGTCTCAAAAAAAATTATAAAAAGTGTTAGGGATGCAGCCCAGTGATGGAATACTTACTTGCCTAGCATGCGTGAGGCCCTAGCTTCAGTCCCAAGCATCACAAGAAAAATAAACACAAAGCTTTGACTATTCACACATTAAAAGAACTTTTAGGCCACATTGTTGAGAGAACATAAAGCAAGCTGAGAGCTGCCCAACCCCTGAAGCAGGTGAGCCCCTAGTTCTGACTTCACCTATGGACGGGGAAGGTGCACTCAAACGAAGGTACTGGCCAAATCAGTACATATGGTGTTCAGGGAATCTTCCTTGCTGTCAGAAAGGAAGGACTTCACAATCCTGCCTGGCAGGGTTCCACCATTGCCATGAACTAGTGATGGTTGTCTCATCCTTTTGCCTTTTCCTTGACTAAAGCATCATACAGTGTGTGGGGGGGAGGGGGTAGGCTGTGTATGTGTTGCCGGTGGAGGAAAGAAAGGGAAGGGATAACATAGTTTTTAATACACAGGTCACTAGGACTACCACAGGGCTGGGATTTAGCTCAGTGGGTAGAGCACTGCGCTGCAGTCTCTGAGGTCCTGAGTTCAATTCCCAGCACCACAAAAATGGGAGAAGAACCTGGCAATCCACTCCCAAGGCAATCCCGAAACAGTCAGCCATTGAAAACCCTATGAGGGTCGCTATGAGTCGGATACCGACTCAAATTAAAGAGCTCCTGTACATGTTGTAAAAGCAATGCAATGCAATAGTGCAGATTAGATTTGGGAGACTGTATGGTACATCTGCATATGACTGAGGGACTCTTACCTTTGAACTTGAGTTCAGTGTTGGGATGGAACTTGGTCTTAGGAAGAGAGCAAGTATCTGGTGACCAGAATGCCCACCTATGGTTGAAAATGACAGCTGATCACCAAAATCTTTGTTCTTCTCTTTTATTTACCAACTTCCCTTGCAACTGTAGTTGTTGTTAGGTGCCATGGAATCAGCATCCAACTCATAAGGACCTTCTGTACAACAGATAAAACACTATTGTCAGTGCTTCTCTGCTGTTCATAGGGTTTTCAATGGCAGATTAATTTCTGGGAGTGGGTTGCTGGGTCCTTCTCCCAAGCCAACAGCACCTGGTGTTCCCAAGCTGTCTCTCATGCAAATACCAACAGGTCCAACCCTGCTTAGCTTTGGAGATCTGGTAGGATTGGATGCCACAGTAGTACAGCTGCAGGCTTCCCCTTGCAATAAGATAGGGTCACATGACTGAGTTCTAACAAACTGAATGTGAGCAGAAGTACCATTTTCAGGCCTCACACATTAAATACATATATACCACCACCACCTACTTCCAATGAATAATCTGTTATACTGAATTCTTCAGCCATTGGATGTCAATGTCCAGGGACTGGGTACGATATCAGTGTCCAGGACAACCTACTAAGCTACATTTTAAAGATTGATCCACAAATGACTGTGGGTGAAGGGGAGCTCCTTTCTTCCCTTCCCCAGTGTGCAGGAACTCCCTTGGAGGGATTACACAAAGGAAAACTAAGTTTCTATGTTGTTTGGGCCATCATCTTTATTTGAGTGTGTTTATCACAGCAGATATGCTACCCTCATGAATGTAATTCAAATGCACACAAATTATGAAAATGAAAGCCAGCTATTCTACCTAACCACAGTCCTTGGGTTGATCAACTGCTAATACTTCCAAGTACCCTTCTGAAGTTTTTCCTACATTTGTATGTATACATAAGTATATTACAAAAATGGGATCACACAATACACATTATCTGAAATAATTTTAAGTGTTAATTTTTGTAGGATTTAGATTAATATGACCAAATAGCACTCTATGGCTTGATTAAAATAAAAATTATCCAGTTGGAGTTAATAAAAGCTATGTAAGAAACCTATAAAACTATTCAGTCTTTTCAAAAAGCACTATCCTTGAAATTCAGCAAATGAGACATATAGAAATAAGACCTTTTAATACCACCCAGAAATATGTAGAAACAACTTCTACCCTGGTGAATGAAAGTAAAAGCAACAGCAAAGCTCCACATGTGATTTTAGAAAAGAGAATGCTCTCCATCTGGCCCTTTCTCATTTGTCTTCTGAGTGTACTTTTTACCAATAAGCCTCAGATCTCAGCATAGACAAAGTAACAAGACTGCATGTAATACTGTCTTAGAAGTACAGGTGCTGGAGAGCAACTGATACATTGTCCAGTGTCTGTCTTAGTTGTTCATCCTTCTCATTTATAGATATTTTCAGGCATTACTTAGAAAAACACTGGATGAAGAGCTAGTACATGGTAAGCTATTTCCATCAATTATTGTCTCAGAAGGTAGTACTTGCCCTGGAATTCTTAGAATAATGTCACATTACCATTGACATCTCTAACTGAGTTTAAGAATACTTGCACCATCTTCCAGTTTTTAAAGGTCAAATCTGTTTCTGCTCACAATCGTTGTTATCCATTTTTCTGCAGGGCTACATAGCTCTGGCTGCCCAGAGGATTGCCTATCACATACCTCTTCTCCGGCTGGTTCATTTCACCCACCCAGTGCACTGGTTTGAGTAGAATGCCCCTCTTCTGTGTTTCTTTAGCTTTCTGTACATGCCTCTATCCTCTCTATGTGGCAAAGACCTTGCTGAACACTTTTGCATCTGTCACAGTCTCAAGAACCTAATAGATGCTCAACAAATACTCTAAGGGGAATGTTGCAGAATTTAAATTAGTGACTCTTGGCATTACATATGGCTGTTCAGAAAAATTAAGATGCAATTTTAGCTCAAGGGTTTGATTTGCCTGAAACTGAATGTAGATGACTATGTTATTCTAAAGTAACCACACATTGTACCTCAAATAATTTTATTTTTGCACCCTGTGTATTAATGCTTAGCCAGTCTAGCTGAGAAGACATATCAGACCAGCACAAATCTGAAAGTCCATTTTTCATTACTATTTTTTTCATCTATTGAAAAGCAAACAAAGATTTGCCAAACTGAGTTTGCTGTCTCAGTGAAACAAGCTTGGCCATACCCCCAAGTTCTCCAAAGACACCTATTTCCTCAAATCCTGGAGAACATATCACATCCATACTCATTGCTCCTGGGAAAGGGAACCTGAAAAGAGAAGTCATTTTCAAGAAAAAACTAAAATACTGTGAACTATCTAAACAATGAAAAAATGTAAAACATCAAGAAAGATTAGCTAGAATTACAGGAGTTCTTGCTCTACAAAAGAATATGCAGTGGGATCCTATAATACACCAAGTTCTTAACATTTGCATATGGAACAATCACTGTTTCAATAGTTGTATTTATGATCAAATATGAGCAATGTGCAGTAATATGTCATCTTTTCAGGTGCAAATTTGTATCATGCATGCTGAAATGATTTTTACTTGTTGTGTGGTTTCATTCAATGGGAGAAATAACTCTGTCAGGGAGGTATTATAAGATACCTACTTTACAGATGCCTGCAGCCATACCACTGTGAAGTCCAATCCCAACAGATCTCAGAAGCTAAGCAGAGTCAGGCCTGGTTAGCACTTGGATGGGAGACCGCCTGGGAACACCAGGTGCTGTAGGCTTGGAAGAAGGACCCAGAAACTTACTCCCAAAAAATAATCCACCATTGAAAACCCTATGAATAGCACAGAAGCACTGACAATAGTGTTTTGCCTGTTGTGCGTAGGGTCACTATGAGGCGGGCACCAACTCAACTGCACCTAACAATAACAACAACGGCTTTACAGATAAGAAACACATGAAAAGCTCATGATTTAGGAGCCTAGGAACTTGGAGCATTCTTGAAGCTTCCAGCTCTGTTCCAGCATCAGTCTAATTTCCAGGAGTAAGGCATTGCAAATACACTTCCCTTAATGGTCTGTGCTCTTGGTAGCCTTTGGATTAGAAAATAATCTGTCAGGTGTTCTTCTCCTCCACCCACACAAAAATTGATACCATCATGAGGTAATCTATTTTTTTTCATTAACAGTTCATTCTGTTTATGTAAAGCTTTCATCTGATTCTTTAAGATTCATAAACAAAATATGCACATGCTGTGAGGAGAGAGAGGCAGAGAAATACAGGAACACACAAGAAGACAAGTCGTACATTTCCAGATCAGTCATGTCTTGGCCCCTGGCAAAGTTCAGTACTTGCCTTCCCAAAGCCAAAGATACTTCCTAGTGACCCTGAGGTATGGCTAAGAGACAATCACAGGGAATAAAATCCCTCCATCCACCAAAGCCTCAGTGAATAACCTATACTAGTCCTTAACCAAAACTTTTTGAAAAAAATTCAAAAAGAAAAGGAAAGAAAGTATTAAAGTATAAGGTTACAGTGCAAGGTGAACAAAGTGATATTTCTGGCTCCCCAGAAGTCCTCCCAAGCATACAAAAGTCTAGTTTTTTTTATTTCCTCACATCCTTTACAAAGATACTAGTGTGTTAGGAGCGTCTGGGTGGCATCCCTCTTCATAACTTCACCTACCTATCCAGGACCTAGAGTATGAGAAGCTTTAGGAAAGAAGAGAGGTGGAGAGCAATGTATCACTTGTAACAGTGGTGCAGGAAGGTCAAATGATGCAACTCAGTTCAAGACCTGGATAGGCCTGGTTACTCCCCCTCCCAGTCCCATGACTACACTTGAAATGCACACCCAGGAGGCGAGTGTGAGTCTGCAGAACTGACCTAGTTCCCTCATCGTTACTTCTCACTGAGAGAGAGAGCCAGAAGATTGCCTCCAAACAAGCAAGAAATATGTTTCTTCTAACTAGGTACTTTATTCCATCTCTGTTGGGAGGAGAGTAAGGGTTAGGGCAATCTCCCATGGAGGATGACTTGAGAAAATCACTTTTCATGGAGTCAAAAGTAGAAAAAGATATTGTCTTCTAACAAATGGGACCTAAAACACAGCAGTACATTCTCCAGCCCAAGGAGTAGCTGTTAGCCACTTCACAGAGATCGCCCTAAGGAAAGGCATATGACTCAACCCCACGACTTCACAACCATCACCTCCCCTGGAGGCCATATGAGCCATACTGGCTGCACACCTCATAGATTCTTGAAAAACAGCAAAGTAGAGGAGGTGTGAAAATTACAAAATATGAGGACCTCAGAACTTGATTTGCCTAAAGGGACTGTTTGGACTAAGTAAGTTTGCTTTATCCCGCCCAAACTGTAGAGCTCATATGGGATATTATTAGTCAAAAGGAAAAAAAAGAAGGCTGGGCATGGTGGCTCATGCCTATAATCCCAGAAACTGAGGAGGTGGAGGCAGGAGGATAGTGAGTTTGAGGCCAGAGGCAGGTTGTTTAACTTAATGAGGCCCTGTCTTGAAATAAAAAGTAAAAAATGGGTTGGGGGTACAGTTCAGTGGTAGAACACTTGCAAAACATGTGTGAGGCCCCAGGTTCAACCCCTCAGTCCCATAAAAAGGTGGGTGGGAAATAAATGCACTTTTGCTATACATCTGAGTGCAGAGAGGGGAAATTTAAAGCTCTCAGACAGAGCTTACAAAACCAAGCACATTATAAAAGAGGGCAACAAAAAACAAAAAAGACCCGTGAATTTTAAATGAATAAAGAAGTATATAGAACTACACTCCTGAGATAGTTAATTACAATGGATCACAAAACTTTGCTTCAAGTATTCTAGAGACTGAATTAAAAATAATTCTTAGCATCTGAAAAAAAAAAACTCAAGTATGAAGTTCAGTCAATTCATGTAGGACTTCTCCATCTATTAATTTGCAGTTTCATTTTGAAAGCTGTGATTTCTTAATCTAGAGGTTTAAAGGAAGTAAAATTTGTAGACATAGATTTAATAGTGTTGAACCGACTCCTTGACTTTAAACTAAAAGTCTCTAGGAGCTGAATTAACATTTAGACCACTAGGGTGCAATTTAGAAAATTATTACTTCATAGACTCAAATAGTACCCCAAGGGAATGAAAGATTACACTAAGTCTATGCTTTATTAAATTGCACCTTGGAGTCCTATACTATTGGATAGTGCTGGAATTTACCTTCAGGTACTGGAATTTACCTGTTTGTTATTAGTCTCTACAGAACTGAAGGCAATTATCTATTAGCATGAGCTTAGAAGCCAAATAGTTTTTAACCAATCCTGAAGGAGAAAAAAAGGTTAATTCTATCTGAATGAACAAATATTGCTTTCCTAATTTGTCCCTTACTGTGGAGTATTTAATGAAGCTAATCATAGTAGATTAATTTCTAAAAGTAAGTTAATATTTCATATTTATAAAATGATTAATTGGTAAATTGAGATGGATTTTGTTTTGTGATGCAGGTGCCATAGGCCCATGAGATCAATTTACTTCCTGGATCTAGGACTCCTAAGCATAACCCTTAGATCTGTCTATGAATGTTGAGAACTTTCCTAAGTACTATAGACTTTCATTGACTATTATGGAGGCTCAAGCCAAAACGCTGCTCCAATTTAAATATAATTCAAATTAAATGAGATTAAAAGGCCAGTTCCTCAGTCACTGTACACAGATTATGAATGCTCAGAAGCTCATATGACTAGTGTATGCCATATTAGACAACACAGATGTGGCCATTATTGCATAGGCTTCTATTGACAGTACTGCTAAAGTCTTCAAGACATTTTTAAAGTATATGCTGAAATATTTATATAACAACCAAGCAAAATGAATTCTGTTTATTATCTGTTCAAGACAGGAGAAATTATTGGTTTTTGTTTTAATGTAAACATTATGTTTGCCATTTTATGCTTACATACACTTATTCCAATATTAAGCAAAAACATATCCTTGAAAGCTGCTATGTTCCTGCCTCTATGTTAAGCATTGTGGAGACATTTGAGTTCATTCTAGTGGGGGAGACATTCTAGTAACAAACAACTACAATCCAGTGAAATGGGAGATATAATAAAGGCACAGAAATGATAACACCTAGGGCATGGGAAGTTGTGAGAAGGAGTGATATTTTAGCTAGGTATCAAGCAGGACTAGAATTTCCTAAACTCAGTACAGAAGGATGGAGGGTGTTACAGATGGAGGAAACAGATCCTGCAAAGGCATGGAGATATTAAAGCATAAGATGTGTTTGAGTACTTCATTCATCACTTTTCACTGCTGTGACAAAACAACGTAAAGGAGGAAGGATTTTGGCTGAGGTTCAGAGGTTTCAGGCCACAGTCACCTTGCCTCATTGATTCTGGGCGTGGGCCTGGGCCTGGTTAGGCAGAGAATCATGGCAGGGAGTATGTGGTGGAGTGAAATGGCTCACTTCATGGTGGACAGAAGGCAGAGAGACAGAAGAAAGGCCTGGGACAAGAAAGACTCTTCAAAAGCATGCCCCAGTAGCCCACTTCCCCTAACTAGACCTCACCTCCTAATAATCCATTCAGCTATCAAGTCATCAATGGATTAGTCTGATGAGCTGAGAATCCTCATGATCCAATCACCTCTCAATAGGTATACCATGTGGAGACCAATCTTTCAGAGGATATTTCATGTGCAAACCACAACAAGGGCTAAATAGAACTAAACCATGGCATGGAAGGGATGGAAGAAGGATAGGGAGAAGTTGCTGAGATTAGAATTGTGAACAGAGCAAACTGAAAGCTTGCCACACCAGGGAGGTAGTTCTTACTTTGCAGGGGCTCTGGAATTGATGAAGGTTTGGGCATATTGCACATATGTGCTTTGAAAAAAATAAAATTTGTTTCTTGGCCACATAAAAATGATTAAATATATGTAGGACAATTCAATGTTGCAAATTTATACCACATGGCAACTTACTACCAGATGCCAAATAGAAATGTGTATATTCCTATACCTAAACTCATAGTTATATAAATACACATATAAACATATGTACAGATTATCAAAAATAAATATGACAGAAAATTCTAGGGAACCTATGTGGCTTTCTGTGTAACTAACCCAGGCTCTAACTTATTTTCACATTCCCCAGTCTAGAGGAGTTCATACTTTTGCACCTACAAATGTACATATACAAGCACGTGCATGCACATAATAACATATTAAGTTCTAACTCTATGTCAAGGCCCCAGTGTTCACTATTATTCCTATATTATCTCATTTTAACCCTTAACTACCCCAGAGATGTAAGAAATATTTATTTTACAATGAGAAAATTACAGCCCACATATATTGTATAAACCATAACCAAAACATCATAAACCAAAACAGGAAAAGTAGAGCAAGACATTGAAACCAGGCATATATGCCCTTTTGATCTGTGCTTTTATTTTTTGGTAAATATTGCCTTTGCCAGGCACAGTGGCACACCCCTGTATCCTAGCAGCTTGGGAGGAAGAGGCAGGAGGATCATTTGTGGTCAGAGGCTACATAATTTAGCAAGACTATCTTAAGATAAAAAATAAAAAGTGGGGAGGGTGCAGATCAGTGGTGGAGCACTTGCAAAGTATGCACAAGGCCCTGGATTCAGTGCCCCAGTACTGCACAACACACACACACACACACACACACACACACACACACACACACACACACACGAGATATATTTGGCCTTCCAGTATAACATACTTGCTTCATGTTGGTCCAGGCCCAGAATTCTTTAAATATGTTTAGGACAATGACATTTAATTCGAAGAAAACCTTTAAAAAAAGATTCGATAAAGCTTGATCCTCTAACACACTCATCATGTCTCAATGATGGCTTAGTTTTAGAGGTATGTCCACTTGACAAGTTATTTAAACTCATTTAAACAACGATTTGTCATTGGGAGAAAGAAAGGATGAGCCTAATGACCTGAGTTTCTAACTTCTCTTCTAAAGCCCTACTTAGAAGTGCATGAATATAAGAGAACATCTAGCAGATTCTTCTAAGCACACATTTCCTTTTTTCTAACTCACCAAGAAAGCAAAGATGTCTCTGAATTATTGTTGTTGTTGTCATTAGGTACCATCAAGTTGGGTCTGACTCATAGAGACCCTATGTACAAGAGAGCAAAACATTCCTGGACACTGTGCTATGCCCAGCACTATTGTCAGTGCTCCTCTACTATTCATAGGGCTTTCAATGGCAGATTGTTTTGAGGGGTGGATTGCCAGGTCCTTCTCTGGTGTCTGAATCACCTGTCCCAAATACTTACATTACCTGACCTTCACATGCCTACTAAAGAGAAAAGGCTCACTTGGAACTCTAAGAAGAAAATCAGAGGTAATTAAGCAACAGGCTTTTCAGCTAATTCATGAGCAGAGGACAAGAGGAAGGTAGCCAGATCCCCCATGAAAAAGATTAATATTAAATGAGCATAAGTGCTGGAGGGGGAAGTAGTAGTAAAGCAAGCAGTTTAAGAGATTCATGAGACTGAAATAATCTCTCATTTTGCTTCTCAAATTCAGGGATTATAGCAATCAACATTGTTTTTCTACTTTTGTGAGATAACTACACTGACAAATGTCTTTGCTTTTTCACTCTATTATTGACACCACATTAATAATTATCTTGAATGGTTGCTTGCTTTCTTCAGTAGCCCATCAATATTGAGGAACGTTATCCTCTTTAAGATTGCCCTCTACACTATACACAGAGGCACATGCCTGTAATCCCAGTGACCCAGGAGGTAGAGGCAGGAGGATCACAAGTTCAAGACCAGAGGAAATTTGCATAGTTTAGCAAGACCCTGTCTCAGAAAAAAAAGTTAAAAAATGAGCTGAGGGTGCAGCTCAGTGGTCCAGCACTTGCAAAGCATACAAGCGCAAGACCCTGGGTTCAACACTTAATACCACAAAAAAAAATATTTCCCTCTGGTTAGAGTTAATTATACTGAATAGGAGCATGGTATAGAAGGCATCAAGTTCCTCTCTGATGTAGATGGGTTTCATGACCTTTCAGATGTCACAAAACCTGCCTGCCTCAATGTCTAGGCAAGAGCAGTGATCAGATAGACTCAATGCACACACATTTCAATTTATTGTATTTTAACCCCACAGTGCTATAGGGCATTACAATCGAGGAACAGGGGTCCATTTGCAGGTACAGCTTAAGGAAAATAAAACTTGGGCAGATTTTGTGATTGTCTTCTTTGTCTTGGTTACACACGCGTGGCCCCTTCCTTCCTTAGGTTGTAATAATCCCAGATCTCCATGAAGCTTGAGGCAATTCATCAACATTAATCAATCCTAATACTAGTCTTAGGTAGAAGTGCAGAATACATAATAAGAATTATTATAGCTGAACCAAATGCAGCCCAAGATAAATGACACTTCCAGAGAAACACAGTAAGGAACAGTAGCAAAGAAAGTTCCGGTTTAGACCAAGAAATCCTCATTATTATGATTATCTGTTACAGGTATATTCTCTCTCTCTCTCTCCTCCCTCCCCCCTTCACACACAGAAACAACACACACAATTATACTTAAAATAGTAAATTCTATTTCTGAAATGACTAGGAAGTAGAATTAAACCTCATATGCCCCAAATAGACCTCAAAAGATCACCTGGTTGATTTCTCTGTATTAGAATAAAGAACATTTTAGACTGTTTACAAATTTAACAATACTTCTAGAGGTCCTATTGTGTGACATCCAATAGGGGAGGCAACTGAGGACTTGATTTATAGGGAATATCTTAAGACAACTCTTCAAGGTCCCATGACTAGAGACACAGGGCAGAAAAAAATGCCAGAAAGCTAGAACAGTTTTCTGGCTTCTTATTATGGTATTCTCTTTACTATGCCATGCTACCCTAGATAAATTAGGAAGCAATAACTTGTAGCAAACAGAAAACCCTGCAATTACAGCTTCTAACAGAGACTCAATCAAGTCATCTCATCAAACAAAAATTCTAAAAGTAGATATTGGTTCACCAGCTCAAAAATCAGGACCAATGTAAGGTTCCCTTAGCTTTTTCTTTATGATTTTTGTTTTGTGATACCAATATGGCTGCTGCATCTCTAGGTATTATAACTCATTTTTAATGGGAAAAGCAAAGGGTACTTCTACTGATACCTCATTGGTGAGAACTATACTGCAGGGGCACCCAACCTGCAAAAAGGGTGTGTTAAACTGCATAATAAGTTTTTTAAACTGTTCACATTTCTGTCTCAAACTAAATGAGGAATCTGTAAGGAATAAAGAAAAAAATAATATCAGGTGGGCATTTTACATCCTTCACATGTACTGACTGTCCAAAGGCAGACACAAGATTTAATCTAAAGAGCTAGTTGCTTATTCACTATTAGCTGTGATGATTTCAAAAAATAGAAGTAAACCTCACTTCTTCACTTATCCCACTCAAACCCACCCACTTCTGGCCTCCTGATGCTCTGGGTGCCAGGCTACAATCTAATCCTTCAGAGGTACACCTCACCCAAAACTACAAGGGAGATCAGACAAATGAACAATGGCTGAACTAGTCAAAACAAATGGTGTTTATAGCTTTTGTGTTGGTTCAAATGAAAAGTATCAATGTTAGACCTAAGCTTTGGAGAAAAGTTTAAGAAAAAAAAAGAAATACTATCATATAGTTTTGGTCCCCCTGCCCTCCCCACCACCCCCACACACTTAAAATAGCTTTTTATCAAAGAAAGAAAATGAGACAAGGTTAGGAGATTTCAACACCAATTACTATATATCTATACATCTTTGAGATGGGCTGGGGTTTAGCTCAGTTGACAGAGTGTTGCTGTGCACCTTCTGAGGACCCTGGGTTATCCCCAGCACCACAAAAATAGGAAAAGGATGTAGCAAGCAACCCCCAAAATAATCAGCCATTGAAAACCCTATGAGATTTGCTAGGAGTCAGACCCAACTCGACAGCACCTAATAGCAACAACATACATCTTTGGCAGGGGAATGACTTATTTGTCAATAGATCTTAGAAAAAAAAACTATTATCAGCTGTAGGATAACAACTTACAAATCCATCCACTTTTGTTTTAAGTTAAAATAAGGAATTACATAGGTAAATGCTATTTTATATGAATACAATTAGTCATTTAACCTCTTCAGATCAGGATCTACTTGTTTGCAGAATGAGAGGACTGTAGCCAACTGGCCTCTAAATCTCATTACAGACCAACCCTTCTCCTGCAGGAATCACCTCTTTACCTGTAGCTGGTCATTTGACTTCTATTAACAGCCCTTAGTAATAGGGTGTTATTACCCAGTAAGGGAGCCAGCCTGTTCCTGAGACAACTAATTGAGTGTGTTGATAACAGAGGGGTTTTCTGGGATGCAGGACAGTCAGTGCTAAAACTGTAAGTCCAAAGCAAATTGGGATGAGTTGATCATTTTACCTTTGCACACAGTTTCTAACCCCATTCCTACCACTCTAGTTCTGTCTAGTAGGAGAGGAATTGAGGTAGAGCCCTGCAGTATACTCAGGCCCAATGGCCCAAATTAATTTCTAGTTATACAAAATGTCCTTCTATACTTTTGAAGTTTTCATTACCATTTATTATGTGACATCTGTTTCTGAAGAGAAAATGGAGGAACACACCTCATAAGATGCACTTTACTTAAAATTTTCCTTTAATTTGACCACCTGCTTTACAGCAAGTCACATTTAGACAAGCTTGATCTCCCTTTTCACAGTTGTATCCAGTAGCTGCAAGACAGATGTGCCCTATGCATTTGATTTGTTTTGGCATATGGGACACAAACTTAATTATAACAAACCAGTCCAATTTTTTCTCACCTACCTCCCTTCTCAGAGTGGATCACACTGATAAAGTGTGATTTAAGTACGTTTTTCAGTAATTCTAATAATTGACCCAGGGAAATTAAAATAATATTTTCCTGTTCTACTTGTCATAACCTGTTGAGATATCTTTCAAAACGTGCTACTGTGGGGAAAAATGAAATTTTATACATATATTATTGCTGAGGTTTCCTGGCTCTTTGCCTCCCAGAAGAGCAATGCATGAAATATTTATTCAGAAATGGAAATATTAAGAATTAAATGAGTTTAAACCATCCTAATTACTTTATAAGCATTTCTCTGCTGCTTAAAGAGACTCCAAGTTGTATTGAGCTCTATAAAGGCTGTGTCTACTAGAATATCTTGTTGGGAAAAAAATGAAAAACTCCTCTCAAATAGCCAACTTGACTGATTTAGTTCCATTTAAATAATTGTTCTCAGGATGGAGTAACTGCTTTAGTGTTGAAGAAATAAAGGAGTTAAAGAACTTTAAACTACATGAAACCTGAAATCATTCATTCTTTCACTGAGCAAGTATTTACTGAGCACCTCCTATGCACTAAGCATTTTTCTAAGTACTGTTACCAAATGAGACAGAATCCCTACCCTCGTAGAACTTATGTTCTAGAAGGAATTACATGTGATCAGCCCCTTCATGAGTATGATGATGAGAGAGTATGATGAGAGATGATGATGAGTATGATAAACAATATGAAGAAAAAAGAGTAAATGCAGCAATTTTTCTCCATCTTGATGGTGGCATGTCTTCATAAGGAAGTGATGTCTAAATTGTGACCTAAATTAATTTGAGGGAGGAGAGAGCTACTCCCCTCCCACTGCCATCTTCATATGTCTAGAATAGTGATTCTTCAAACATGGTTCCCAGACCAGCAGCCTCAGTATCACCCAGGAACATGTTAAAATGAACATTATTAGACCCTACTTCAGACCTGCTTAGTTTGAAATCTGGAGGTAGGACCAAGCAATCTGTCTTAAGAAGTCTTCCAGGTGACTCTGATAGATACTTTAGTTTAAGAATGACTGCTCTCAACATCTCTATCATTTAAGGTTCAACTTAAGCACCCCTTCTTTCATGAAGTCTTTCCAGATATTCAGTTGAGCATGGTCTCTTCTACCTCTAAAATCCTGTAGCATATTACAGACAACCATTCAGAGGCATGCTGACTCTCCTTTTTATCTCATTTCCAGGCTACTCACCTTCCTGTAGACTTTCCATTTGTTACCAGTCAACTCCTTGAAGGCAGAAATGTGGCAATTCAGTCTATGTATTTCCCCATAGCTTGGCAAAGTCTCTGGCACAAAGCCAGCCTCTAAAAATATGTGAGGAGATGATGCTGTAGTCCAAATAATAACCCCCAAGGATAGTAGGTCCTAGCCCTTGGAAAGTATAAATGTCACCTTATATGGAAAAACAACCTTTGCAGATGTGATTAAATGAAGGATCTTGAGATAGGGAGATTATGCAAGATCATCTGTCTAAACCCTAAATGTAACTAAGGACAGTATCCTTATAAGAGAAAAGCAGAAGGAGATTCTACAAGTCTAGAAGGGGTGATAGCAATGTGACCATAGAGGAAGAGGTTAGAATGGGATGGCCATAAACCAAGGAATGCTGGTGGTCACCAAAAACTAGAAGAGGAAAGAAACAGATTCTCCCCTAGAACCTCCAGAGGAAGTACATCTCACCTGATATGTTGATACATCCTAATTAGTTCTACTTTCAGATTCTGGCCTCAAAAACTGTGAAGGAATAAATATTTGTTATTTTAAGCCTCTATATCTTTGTGGTAATCCATCACAGCAGCTACAGGAAACAATATAGGTGATCGCAGCTAACAGGTGTTAATTTCTTTTTGAGGTGTCACTTTGGCTAGGCTGTAGTGCCCAGTTATTCAGTCAAACACTAGTTTTGTTCCTATGGTTAAAGGATTTTACAGATGTAATTAAAAGTCACTAATCATTTGGTATAAGGTAAGGGAGATTATCCTGAGTGTGTTTTACTGTATCAATTGAAAGGATTTAAAAGAAGAACTAAGTCTTTTCCAAGAGACAAAGAAGAGATTCTGTCTGCAGACACCAGCTTCAGTTCCTATCTATGAAGCTCTAGTCTGCCTATGATCTTCCCTTCCTGTGGATGCAAGCTTCCTGTGATCTCTGCCTTCCCCTGTTAAGCCTGGCTGAAGTCAGGTGTCACACATTTACTCAGTAGGCATTATAGGTACATTATATTATTTAATGCTCCAACCATCCTATGAGGTAGGTATGATTATTATCCCATTTTGTAGATAAGAACATTTATACTTAAAGGGTAAACTGAACTATTCACAATGACATAGCTAGGAGAGGGTGGAGCTTTCAAACCCAGGCAGCCTGACTGCAGGGTCTCATTCTCTGTCCGACAATGCCTCCCACAAAGCTAATATTCAGAATATGAACTAGTTAGAGAAGAAGAATCATTGCAAGGAGATTTACGATCCTATTAAATATTTAAGGTTTACTAAGGGGAAACAACACACAGAGCGATCTGCTTAGAATGAACATAGCCCAATTAATTCAGGACATTCAAGGCAGACCTGGATGTTGAGAAAGAGAGTTGTTTTCTAAGTAATTTTGAGAACTCCAGCCCAGATACGCATGAAGTCTTCCCAACTACTCCCTCATTGGTGGGGTCACTTGGCCAAACTTTCCACTCTTTCTCTCTAAGGCAGCAAGGGGAACTGGCCAGATGCTCAGGGCAACAGGGGCTGCACAAGCCTGCTGCTAAGATGAAGAACTTTAGGAGCCTTCTACTGGCTCCCATATACTCTGACATATTCACAAGAAATAGAACTTCATCAGCATTTGCCCCAGGGTGCTAATTAAACATGAGAAAAGATTTTTATCTTGTAGCTACAAAGAAATTTACTCACCACAAAAGAGAAGCTGTGAAAGAAAACTCATTCTAACATTCTTCATTATAAAGAATTCAGAATAGGGTGATTTTCAGGCAGTCAGGCTTAAGAATGGAAACTTCCCCAAAAACCAAGGGCCTTAAGTGAGGAAGCATCTTCTCTAAACCAGTTCTGCCTGTATTGTGGCAAAGAACATGAGCTGGGAATTATTCAGAGTAGGGTTCTAGATTCATCTCATTAAACACATGACTTTTGTAAATTACTTACTTCTGCACAAGAAAAATGAGTTAACTGGATTATATTATTGCATAATACATGTTTATTTAATAAATTCAAACAATATATGGAACATGGAAAATAAAGTTCTCCTGGAATCTCACTGTTGTTAGGTGCTATTGAGTCAAGTCTGACTCATAGCCACTCTCATTCATAGAGTTTTCAATGGCTGATTATTTCAGGATTGCTTCAGGAGTGGATTGCCATGTCCTTCTTCCATTTTTGCAGTGTTGGGAATCAAACCCAGGTCTTCAGAGACTGCTGAGCAGTGCTCTACTAACTGAGCTAAACCTCAGCCCCAGAATCTCACTAGCCAAAGATAACTGACATTAACACTTTGCTGGCCAAGTTTGCTAATGTGTTTTTTCCTGGATAGTTTCATCCATAAATGGATATGAATGCAAATAGAGTCTTCCTTAAAAGTACTGGAGCAGGTGCATGGGCTATATTAGGTAAAGCACATAGCACAGGGTACTCCTAACAAGGCTCTCCTATGCTAGCATGAGAAACCATCCCAGTTTTCCAGTGACTCTCTTTAGAAGTGAAAGTCCCATGTTGGAGGATACCCCTTGGTCCCAGGCAAACTGTGATGGTTAGTCACAATACCCATGGGAACGAGCACAGTGAGCTTTAATGTTCATTGGAATGCAGGAAATGCTGGGTAGTACATGACAGTGGCTTTAGCAACTAGAAGTCATCATATGGGTTGCTTTAAATTTTCATTACCCACTCCAAATCTGCAGGGCCCAACTTGGACTGAATGGGGAAGTTCCAAAGTCAGTGATCTAACATCAGAAAGGCACTGTCCACATATAGAACTGTCATTCATCCACAAGCAGTTTTGAGCTTCCAGCAAATTGCATTTCCTTTCTGCCTGCCTACATCTTCAAGATGAAGAAATGAGTAGGAGCAATCTTTTGGGCACTCCTAAACTTCTACCCTCTCTTGACAAGCAGTCGAGAAGCTGAGCACTTTGCAGAGCCCAGCATGGACCACCAGCTTCTAACCTCCTAAACCAGGCCAAAGACTATCAATCTTCTGGCTCTATTACATTTTAGTCTTTTAACTACTCTCCTTTCTAGATGGCATTGGCACAGCAGGACACAAGTCCCTTCATCTGGTGTCTATTCTGTTTTAAAAAGCTCAGCTTTGTTCTGAGTCTGTCAGGATTAGAAGCAGCAGAAACAGAAAGGTGTTTTCTTAACCACCTCCTGAGCCTGCTGATCTTTGTTCACCTGGGGGATGCTCCTTCTTAACAAGTCACATGACTCCCTTTTCATTCCCCTCCTTGAATGGGTCACTCCTTTGGACATCCTGACAAATGTTCAAATGAAATTTCCTTTGGCTAGAACTCACCCCATCCTTTCTAGTTATCAATTTGGCCCTTCTAGTATCTAAACAAGGACCAGCCAACTTCTTGTAAGTTATGGTCCTTCATCTCCCTTTCTTCTCCCATTATTTTTCACTTGGCTTCTCTCAATTACTCTTCTCTGTGTTCTCCTGAAGATCCCTAATTACCTTGCCTCTAGTGCATTCAAACCTTTGAACTAACAAGTGCTTGGAGCTGTTTTCTTCCTCCTGGGAAACCAACTGGAAAGTCATCCAGACGTGCTGCCCTAGCCATATTTCAAATAAGCACCAGACAAGCTCAGAAAAAGCCTCCAGGCTCTAAGGATTGTGAGAGTTCCAGTTGTGTATTCTTGAATGTGGGGAATAAACGCACATGTGTACACACAGGTGCACACACAGCCTGAAGGTCTAAGTGGCATTGCATGAATAATATAAAATTCCTCTGTCCTTGTCCGCATCTGATCATAGAAACACTCAG
This sequence comes from Pedetes capensis, assembly GCA_007922755.1. Lineage (NCBI taxonomy): Eukaryota > Metazoa > Chordata > Mammalia > Rodentia > Pedetidae > Pedetes > Pedetes capensis. Next base: position 71,033 of record VMDO01008434.1, read on the forward strand.
TGTCTAACAATTACCCCCAACTTCCATCAGCAATTTTGGGAGTTTGTTTATATGAACACATGCAAATCTAGTCAAATCAGATGTGACTTTGCTATGCACACCGCCATCCTACTGCTGCAGCTATCCCTTGAAGGTACTATAGTTTCCCAGAAGAGGCTGCTATCCCCACACTGGAACAGCCAACACTAACAAGTGAGCAGTACTCCATAGGGTGTGGGCTGGGATTTAGCTCAGTTGGTAGAGCAGCTGCGCTGCAGTCTCTGAGGTCCTGAGTTCAATTCCCAGCACCGCAAAAATGAGAGAAGGGCCTGGCAATCCACTCCCAAGGCAATCCTGAAACATTCAGCCATTGAAAACCCTATGAGGGTCGCTATGAGTTGGATACTGACTCGATGGCACCTAACAACAACAACAACTCCATAGGATAAGACAACCAGCATATCACTTCTAGGACTCTCCATTTATGTATAAAGCAGAAATTTGTTGTTAAGTGCTATAGCGTATGGTCCGATTCATAGTGACCCTATGGACAACAGAACAAAACACTCCTCAGCACTGTGCCTGTGCTTCTCTGCTGTTCACAGAGTTTGTAATGGCTGATTATTTCAGGATTGTTCCAGGAGTGGGCTGCCAGGGTCTTCTTCCATTTTTGTGGTGTTGGGGATCAAGCCCAGGGCCTCAGAGAGCACACAGCAGCACTCTACCAACTGAGCAAACCCTAGCCTCAGAAAGAGAAATAGTAGTAATGAAATAGCTTGTAGGTTTTCCTTTCTCCCTCTGTAGTTCAGCTATGAGTCCATGAAGCTGAGCAGGGAATACATCAAAGGAAGTAGCAGCATATTCTATTTAGTATCACATCTTTGTCTTCCCTACCCTTGATGACCAAAGCTATATAGATGTGTCAAGCTCTTCATGCACAGATATCCCCTTCATTCACACCCACTCCAGGTAGTACCTTGCAAAAACCTCCATAAACTGCCTTCATGTTCCATTGCCTCACAACCATCTTGTCTACCCAATATCACAGATCTTCAGTTATGCCCAGATCCAAAAATGGCTGACCATGGCTTCCACTGAATTTCCACACATATATATTAATAATCCATTTCAAACAATGAGTACCTTTCTAGTCATTGAGAATTCAAAAATGATAAAGCACTACTCAAAAAAAAATAAAGCACTACTCAAAAGGATGTGCTCCTAATTGTTCTGTGTCATCAGACTTGCAAATTCCCTGAGTGTAGCAAAGGATATATAAAGATATAATAAGCCTAGAAACTGAGAGATGTTGTATCATTCTGGCTGCATTTGTGTATTTTCCCAGGAACAATAGCCTATGTCCTAAGACCCATGGATCCCATAAGATGAAATTGATGCTAATGATATGCAGAATTAATACAATAAGGCAAAAGGCTGAAACAAATAGATCTCGACACCATAATCATGGCTTTTTCATAGGAGAACATGTATTCAGGGGCAAATAATACAAAGTCCTCCTGCTCCTAAGGGATAATTTTAGTAGTCTGTCCTCTCTTTGAAGATAACTGAGGGTACAACTGAGGACCATGGGAGATGATATGCAATTCTAATAGGAAGAGAAATTCAGAAGGCTCCACTGGCCATGAGCACAGATACTTTTCAGGGAAAGTGGTACATTTCCACAGCCTCTACAAATCACTTGGCTGATATTTTGGTATCAAAAGTCTATGTCTTTAAAGGGTATTTATCACTTTAATGGCATTAATGTGACTGAGCTCCCTGGGACTCTTGAACTTTTATCTGTTAGGAGAAAGTATTAATCACCTTGACACCAGGTTGGCCTAGGAGATATTTTCCCTCGAAACCAATCCTTCATCCTTAGCTATCTCTATCTCTGCGGCCTCAGCCTGAGCAAATCCAGATTAGCCCAAGTGGAAGTGCATACCTTTTCATGCAGGAGCAAAGGTAGGTGGAGTACAGAGAAGGTGTGATAAGTAAGATTTTTCATCCTTCCCTGGTCTTGGATATGCCTATAGTAGAATCTGCCTCATTCATTTCAGATCTTTCCAAGATCTGCAAGCACCTAATGCTATGAAATTAAAACACTCCATTCTCCCAGAATCCCCAAATCCCTGCCACCTACCCACATTTTATTTACTTCTGTTGCATACACCACTAACTTATTTATGCAAATATTCAGGACTCCCCTCTAGAATGTAAACTCCATGATGTAAGATTTGCATCATTTTTGTTCACCAGATCATCCCCAGAGTCTAGTATAGTGCTGGAACATGGTAGGGTCTCGATAAATATTTGTTGAATGAATGAATGAATCAGTGAATGATGAAGTATGAATGAATGAACTGGCAATGATCACAGAACCTCAAAGCTTGAAAGAGAACTGCAAAGTTTTCTGATGACCAACCTCCTTTCCTTCACTTGCTAGCTCTAAAATGATAGTGGACAAGGGTAGCATAAGATATAATTCAAGGATCCAATTGGGAATCTACCTAAGAAACCCTGTACCTTCCTTCCCCAGGGGCAAAGAGAAAGGTGACCAATTGATAAGGTCAAAGGATACAGACACTAAGTTTCATTTCTTAGTCTCCTGGTGGGTCTAGCTAGAGAAACAAAGAAGGATTTAAAATGCAGTAATATTCCTCAGTCAGTCTCTCCTGTACAAAAGCTACAAAGTTTTAGTTAAAGAACTAATGTTCTAATGGAGACTATAGTTAACAATACTGTACTGAAATTTGCTGAGAAGGCAAATCTTAAGTGTCTTCACCTTACACCCACACACACACACTGGTAACTGTGAGAGATGATGGCTATGATAATTTGCTGAACAATGGTGATTATTTTACAATGTATACATATACCAGAACACCAAGTTATATGCCTTCAATATATAGAATTTTGCTGATTATATCCAATGAAACTGAAAAAAAAAGAAATGAAGATCTGTAGAAATAATTGAAATGAGAGCAAATATAAGAGATTTTTCATAATGAAAAACAAAGAAAAACATCCCTTATATCAAAACATGCACACAGTGCCTCAGCAGAATGGATAAGGCACAGTCTACTCCACATGGTCCTAGTTCCACTATACCACATTTATAACATTGAATAAAGTGTCTTAAGCTCTCTGCACCTCTATTTTCTCATCAGTAAAATGGGAATTATGAAAGTACCTACCACATAAATGTCTGGTGACTAAGTAAGACAATATATAAAAACATATTAGGGGCTTTGCACAGTCCCTAGTAGAAGAGAAAGGGCTAATACATGTGAACTACCATTATTTGGATGTAAGACATATCTTGAAAGGAGTTTCTCAAGGAAGCAAGGAAAGCAAGAGCAAGGCCCAGAAAAATAACTTTATTTGTAAAGTGTTTGAACAAGAGAATGCTTCAAACCTTCTAGGACCACATTCTAGGAGTTTAGGGTGAGAATTTGGCAACAATGAGAGAAGAAGCTGAAAAAGTCTCCAACACCTAGCTCATACCCTGCTATGGAATTTGGACTTCATTCCAGGAACATTTTAAGCAAGAAAATAACATGATCCAATATGCATTTCATAAATGCATTATCTTCTGCCACAGGTCAAGTTTCCTAGGAAACACCACAAAGTTGAAGATTAGTTTGCAGGATATTTGTCAAGGTACGCCCATGGGGTCAACTCCTGGGAAACAGACAGAAAGGAATCAAGATTGGACAGAGAGAGAAATCGGTCTGTAATTTCATCCCTACAATGCGTCCTCAGCCCTCAGGGTGATAAGGAACCAGAATGCCTTTCAGAGTTGTCCTAAATTGGCATGTGCAGCTGAGGACATTATGCTCTTCCTCAACCATTCCTTGAATGAGAATCACCCTGGTAAGGGGATTGACCTTGGTTGAGGCCATTCCAACAGCTGGGGCAATAGACTTTGTCAGAGGGAGATCTGGGCAGAGCATGTCCATGTCCATCACAGCTTTCCCATTAAAGACAAAAAAATGACCATAACCCATCAAGAAACCAGGAAACTGAGGTGAAGGCCTCCTGGCCCTGCTCAGGTAAAGCATTATGAACATCAGTGCAGAAAACCGACACATTTGCACACACATACACACCAAGAGACCACTGTTTAAAAAGAAAGAATTCCTAGGAGAAAGCATCCTTTTATTCTGACTAGCTATGTCCAGCAGCTTCCGTATTCTCTCTATGCTTTCTGAGCACTTCCAGTAGAGACAATTTTATTTATGATAGCTAACCATACCTGTAAAGAAAAACAGCCCAGCTGAGGAAAAATGAGCAGTTCAGCTAAGAATCTTCCAGGCTCCTCAATATATTTCTTACTAATTTTTCAAGGCTGAAATTTTCATTATACAGCTCAATTTGTCTTATGCTAGCTTTTCATTATTCCTGTATTTTAAAGCACATTCATGCCTGCTACGAATCATCATTTTCTCTGATTCATGTGTTCAATTAGTGTTGATATTCACTTGAGATATCTGACCTATGGCAGTGAGTAAATGGGTCCCTTCATCTAAAGTTACCTAAACTTGCTAGTATTAAATTAGCCTTTCACAGGCATCAAATGGCTGGCATGGAGGATGACATCTTAAAGTTTTTATACAGGTGATATAGAAGCCTCAATGTAACTAGTTCCTTTAAACTTTCAAACTCGCTAGAATGAGCTAAATCACAAGTGACAGCTCAGGAGAATAGCACACAGTATCAACATCAGATATGAAATGCCAAAGACAAGAGTAGAACAAGATTAAGGGCCTAAGGAACCTGGAATGGACATTTAAGATTTAGAAGACATTTAAGACAATATATCCTATGCCTTCATTTTTTAAAAGGGAAAAAATAAAGGTTATAAAGGATGAGCAAATTGCCCAGATGTCTCTGTTACTGGCAGCATTGAGGCACAAATTTCTTGGCACCCAGAATGGGGACCTTTCTCTACTCAACCTATGGCAGAGTACTAATGGCATATCAGGGCATTTGCCAGAACTGGAAATATTTCAAGGTCCATCTCAGCAAGAAGTTATCAGAACTATGATCATTTTCATTTTATGACTCACCAATGAAACACAGAATTATTTTAAAGCCATCATGGGCAGTTACACAGCCTATAATGGGAAATCCCATAATGGGAAGGCCACCCATACGGGGTAGAGAGAAATCAGTCATCTCTTCCCATCAAAGAGGGCAGCAGAAGCTCTGATCCTCCCTGGGTCTTTGAAGAGCACACCCTTACAATTTAGGAAACTAGAATTATTTCTATTATCCTCCATCATTTTACTCAGTGCATTTATTTTCACTTTTCATTGTTGGTTGTATTTTTATTAGTTTGTTTCTTTATTGATTGATTATTCTCTTTATCTCTTGATGAGAAGGTGCAAAAGGGCAGGAAATTCTGTTTTACTTAACTTTCTGTCCTCCACACACAGAATTAATGATGTAATGAATGGATAAATCACACATAATGATTATTAATAATTCATGTTGTGTTTCCCTTCTAACCACCAAGTACCTTCTCCCAATTTCTTCCCATTCCCTATCCCCACTCTACCTACAATCCTCACCCTTCCATACTAACTTTTTAAATAAAGAAACTCAGATAAAGAATGTTTCTGTTTTTATCTTATTTCACAATTAATTAGAGATGGAACTAGAATAAAACACTAAATTTCTGGACTTCCATCTCTTTCTACTAAATCACACAGCCTTATGTGTTCTTTGAGTTCTCAACCCTCTTATTGATACCTATACATTTACATGGTATTCTCTACATAAATATATTCATTTTTACAATGTCGAAAGAAGAGAATTCCAAAAATGTGTTTGTTCTGTGAGCCACTAAGTCTCATAAGCTTCTCTAGGAAAAATTTAAAAGCCATCAATAAATCTGAGAAATGCTACCTATTTCATGCCCCTTGTGAACATTTACAGTGTATTTTAGAACTCTGGGCACTATGTCATGAAACTAATTTCACTTTGTTAGACCCCATTTCCCCAAATTTATTTGATCAAGATAATCTTTTTTGGAACATAACATCCATTCATATCTCTTAAAACTAACATTTCAAGGCATAATCCAAGGATAAAAGCTCCCAAAAACAATGTGAAATCTTTGGTAGAGTAGTGACTTCACACAAATACTGAGGTTGCACTTATGAGTAGTGTTGATGTGGGGAACATATCTACCTGTCCCTTTTAGGGGAACTAAGCTCCAACCTAAATACTGCTGCAGTCACTATATACTGCGTCTGCAACAATGTGCTTAAACATAAATAAGACTGTGAGCCTGGCACAGAATCGCAGAGTATTTCATTCGGTTGTACATAGGGTCGCTATGAGTTAAACCAGACTCAATGGCACCTAGCAACAACAAAAACAAGCTCCAACCTGAGTATTTTTAGACACATGGCCAAACCAGAGAAGAAAGTCACAATGCAGAGAGAAGGCCATGACAGGCAGGAGAACTGCCACTGCCTCCTAGTTCTTAACCTATTCTTATTGGGCTGAACATGATGCTTGCCTGGATGCCAGAACTCTCTTCCCTCACTTCCCATAGTCTACTAATCTTTTAATAATCAAAATAATTTCCAAAACAAGTTTAGAAAAATGCTACAATCAAGTGATTGCCATCTTGATGTTCAGATAATAAATACTATCTTGCATTTTATAAAAGGTGAATTTATTGAAATAACATCTCATCTCCAAGCCTCTCGTTCCCCTACCTAGAACTATAATCCAACTGATTTTCCTTATGATTCATCACACATGCTTACAGTTCTGCCGTATATCCACCTCTACTCCTCATTCTCCCTCAATATGATCCTGAGAAAGCTAATTCACTACACTGCCTCCTAATCTGTAACATAGGTTATGCAAAAACTAATTAGTTATTGCATGTAAAAGGTTTACAGTGATATCTGCCATGTTTATCTCTCAGGAAAATAGCAGTTATTTTATAGCCATCATCATCATCATTATGCTGAATCTCCTTGAATTACAAATTTGTAATTTATCATTTCAATATTCTATCAGCCATCTGAGCAGAAGCAGAGTTATTACTGTTCTCATGTTAAATACTGGATCCAAGAAACAAAGGAAAATTTTTTTAAATGTGGAACTCTATACATTATTTGTTAATAAGTAATTAGGTCAGCATGACTACAAAAATGTAATGATCCTAATTAGTAAATTAATTTGCTTACTGATCTTTTAAATTGCCAATTTCAGCCTACAAGTATGCAAGCATTCATTCTGATTATTAGCAAAGACATTTAAAAAGAGAATCACTGTGGCAACAAAATGGTTGTGACCATAAATTTTGTTTAAACTAATCAATCACCATGTGTCATCACCAACTCTGAACCAAGCTAGGCATGCAAGGTGAGCAGACCAACACAACATTGTCCTCATGAAGCTCAGAATCTAGTCAAGGAAAAAGTCAATTAGAACAAGGTATTTCAACAGGTACCACAGCACAGTGGTGGTGCCATACGGCCATGTAAGGTGGATTGAAATACACTTGTTTTCTGATAATTCAATTAATAAAAATAATAGTTCTGTCCCTCAGAACCATATAAATCAAATAAAAATGTTTTTGAGAAGTAGAATTATGTGTATATATGCTTAGTATGGCATAGCACTCTTATCTCAGCTTTTTCCTCCCATCCAGTTCTCTCTCTGTGGGAAGGAGGGATTAGTTGATTCCACAGGACTGATGTCCATGTTCTATCTCCCCCTTTGATGAACACTCCATAGGATATGCTGAGCCCTAGAAATAACTGTCCCAGATATGCTTATCCCTAGAAATAATTGTCCCAAGGCAGCTTAAAAATAATAAATCCTGATACCTCTCTTATTCCATACAAAACCAGGCTTCAGTGATAAAGGATGCATGGGATGTACTTGTTCAAGGAAAAGCAGTAATAACTTGCAAATTTCAAGAACTGAAAGGACAGTGGAAGGAGGCTATGATGACCTTATTTTCCAAACCAAAAATCGGGACACAGAGTCTAACAAAGGGCTTTTTTCCACTTCTGGGAATTAAGCATCTGAGAGGTAAAATTTAAACACAAAAATATTGGCATTTCTGGGACACTGATAGTATATGGCAACAATAGGACAGAAGAGTTGAAATCAAGACTGCCCTGGAAAACTCAAGAAATATCAATCTAAAAGAATTTGTATAAAAGGCACAGCCTTAAGACCCATAGAGACTAAAAACAGAGATTGGGTGATAGAACAGTGGCTAAGAGTTCAAGGAGAGGCCAAATGAATCTCGAATGTCCTTAGGTACAGAAGGAAAGACAAGAGGAAAACAGGAAGTCTTCTCACTTATAATATTGCTAACCCAACTAGGTTGATTCCTTCTTTCCCTTGTGTGTGTGTGCACGTGTGTGTGTGCGCACGCCCATACAGTTCAACAGAAAGGAACCAATATGTCACCATGATCAACTATTCAAATGGAAAAAGAATCCACACCCATGTTTTTTGTTAGGTTCTTTTAGCTGCAAGTATCAGATACCCACTCAGATTAACTTAAAAATAGAGCATGTTCACTTATTAGATGATGAATATTTGTGGATTATTAGGCAGCTTCTTTCACTTAAGATCTTAACACTAACAGAAGCCGACTTAGACTTAGCATGCTTTCCAAGTTGCAAATTTAAATTCCCAGCAGAGCATGTGATCACCCCACTTTTTTTTAAGACCAGTTCATGCCATGAGTAGCTGGCATGTAGATTTCATCCATGCTAGGTCTTGTAAATTGCATCCTAAACCAGACTCTGGGGTGTCTGCTTTCACAAAGCAGGTCTGTGGACAAGCTAGCCCTGTAAAAGTGGCCAGCACTGCTCCTAAGTTATAGATATCTAAATGTCAAGAAAAAACTTTCAGTCCCTGTTCCTAAGTCTTTTCACCTGTTCCAGATGTACCAACAGCTGTCTGCAGACAGCATAACTGATTATACTTTCCTTTATCCTCAGGGTAGGTACTGAACTAATTTTGCTCTGTACCTACAATACACAGGCTGTTGTACCTCCTCTCTTACTCTCTTTTAGATCAGCAAAAGATGCTACCTGAGTAATGCTTGAGGGAACATTTCATCCACTATCCCCAATCTGCTTATACCATCCTGCCCCCCACACACACACCTTCAGTAGCAACTGCTCTTGCTCTCACATCTTTCTTTAGTTGATACTTAACATTATCCAAACTCCTACCAACCCCAAGCCTTGATTGATCTCCTGAAATATCCCTCTCCTCTTATCCTGCATTCTCTAATTTGGGCTAGCTCAAATTTTGAACTTGGTCTTAAACTTCTAAGCATTAACTGAATAAAGTATTTCACATGTTCTACTCCCTGGAGCTCATTAGTTTCCCCCTGCCTGATTCTTCCACCTATGAGCCCTTCCTTGGTGTGTAACGATGACAGCAGTACTAATTTTTGTCAACTCCATCCTAAGGACACATGGAAGACACTGTCAGTTAGCTACCTAACTGTAACCACCAGCACACTTACCACTTGCCTTCCTCCTCCCACAGATACTGAGAAAGGAAGGTAATTATTTGCATTGCTCGTCTCCCTTACTGCTAAAGATTCCATGGAGTACAGACACAACAGGACTTCTGAGATGGGTTTTTCCTCCCTAATAAAAGAAAATGACCCTCCATTCATTCTCTCACTCATATTCATATTCATATTCATTCTCATTCTCTTTCTCTCCTTCTCTATTGCTCATTCTCATTCTCTCTCCTTCTCTATCTCCTCCGCCCTCTGTGTGTGTGTGTTTGTGTGTGTGTGACATGCTTGTATGTACCATTCATATGCATGTATCTTCCTACCTTGTCCTCTGAAAGCAGTTGCATAACAAAAAGGTTTCATTGGCCAAAGAAAACATAAGCATGAGAAATATGGCAAGCCAAGAGAACTGCAGAGATATCAAATAGACACATAGGCTTGCAGGGCTGAGGAACAAACATATGGTCTGCCCCGCCCCCCCCCAAGCTGCTTCTTTGTTAAACAAGTATCCTTTAGGTTAAGTCACTATTCATTGAGTTTTCTTTTCCTTGCAGCCAAAATAATTCCCAATTGATGCAGGGCAGAACATGGCAGCAATGTGTAAGGTGCCCTTCAAACAACAACCATGTATTAACTATCTACTTTTTGCAAAGCGTGGTAGGAATACAGAACAAGTACAAAGCAAAATCCTTTCACAGGATTGGAAGAAACTGGACAACGATGATAAAGAGGCTGTCAAGTGGGGGAAATCAACTGAATGTGCTGGCCAAGGCTGCTGCAGGAGCTCCTATGGAAAACTGCTGTGGACTGCAGTGGGAGGTTGGAGGAGAGACTTCCTGAGACACCTTTATGGTCATATACAATTTAAGTGGATGGGGAAGACTAGGAAGGGAATTCCAAGCAAAGGAAGCCATGTGAGAAATAATGCTTGGCATAACTTCATAAAGCATGTGGAGTGTAAAGTAAATCAACCAACTTGGTAGCAAAAATAGGTTGGATTCCTGGGTATCTTTGAGCTTTGGACACTATTCTTTTGAATACCAAGCCCATAGTTATTTATACATGATAGGAAGGAAAGGGAGGGATATTGTCTCAGAAGGCAATCACAGGCCTGACAAGTGTAATGAAATAACAATTATAAGAATGGCCACTTGTGGAACACAAGTAGTCACTATGGCAAACATGTTGTGCAAATTATCCCTGTAATTCTCAATACAATCTAGCAGATAGGAAGTATATCCCCAATTACTACAGATAAGAAAACTAAGATTTTCTAATTCTCATCATTATTATTTTTAAATTCCCACCATTAATAAGGGACAGAATCAAATTTCACACTCAGGTCTCTGATTCTGAGGCTTAGTTGAGCCTGGGGGATTCTGCAGAGCTCTGTGCTTCCTTCTATCACAGCACCCACCACCCTGACCTGCCACCTTCCTCCACTAGATGTCAGACAATAAGGATAATGTAAGTATGAGGATGCTGACTCATCCACCCTGGGAGCCCCACTCCACCCCCAGTTTATAGACCTTAAGCACATTGATAAGTGTTTATAGAATGCATAAAAGTCTTCATGCTCAAGTACTGGTTGCCTGATAAATGTAAAGTATTTGTTTTTGTTTAAAGCATAACATCCCAGCAGAGGTTGTGTAAAACCAAGGAAAGGGCACTGGTTTGGCCAATCCAGTTGAGAAATTTCTTTCATCATAGCTTCTATCTTCACCACCTACTCAGTCCAAGACTGCAAATAAGTTGAGAAATGAACATTTTATACAAGAGCAGATGCCAGGTAAAGACAGAATAAAAGGAAAAGAAAGGGGGAAAAAAGAAAAGAAAGAGCCATAATACTCATTTAACAAAAATTCATACCACATCAAATTGTACTGAGCATTCTATGTCCCAGAGAACAGAAAGGCAAAGTCAGAAAAGACATGCTCCTTTGGCCCCATCTCATCAGGCAGGCCACCAAGCCAACAACTGTGATTCAGGAGTATGGTGGGTTTGATCAAGGCATATTTCAGGAGCATCAAAATTGAGTATCTCATGTACATTTTTCTACCGAGCTTCACTGAGCCTTCGTCTATATGAAGCTCTGAAATAGATACAGTCATTGCTACAGTTTGACTATGGCTTGTGTCCTTTCCATGGGTCCACTATGAGTAACGTTTATCCCCTGCATAGGATGAGAAGTAGGAGAGAGGGGGAAATGGCTACAATTATATTCCTGAATGGGTAAAGGGAATATGACTGAGTACACAAAGAAAAGAATTTGTTTTGGAAAAGAACATGGATATGTAGTTAGCAGTAATGGTACTAAGGTATCACATGTGGAAAGATGCTGGTAAGACCTAAATAGAGCTGTGAGTATCTGAGTTGCACTTTCCTAATTTGTAAAATGACAGCATTAGTGAGGCTGTTGGGAGGCTGGAAGGAACTAATTTTTGTAAAGTGCTTAAAACTAGTCCTATATTGTTGTTATTAGGTGCCGACCCAACTCATAGAGACCCTCATAGGGTTTTCAATGGATGATTGTTTCAAGATTGCTTCAGGAGTGAACTACCACATCTTTCTCCCATTTTTTTGGTGGTAGGGATTGAACTTGGGGCTTCAGAGAGCACAGAGCAGCACTCTACCAACTCAGATAAATCAGAGTCCAATCATATAGTAAGTGCCCAATAGATCAGTCAGAATTTGTTCAAGAAAACTGAGGCCCATCACACTATAAGTCAGTTTACATATACAAGTTAGTCTTACTTGGCCACTGGAAGAGCCAGTGAGAGTCACTGATGAGGGTCACTCAGCTTAAGCACTCAAGAGGTGAATGCTGTTTCAAATCTCATGTGTGACCAACTATCATGGCTGCACCTGCCTTAGAAGCACACTAATCTCACTCCTTTTGCCTTCCAAATCTGGCATGAGGTTCCACTCACTAGCAGATTGGTTCTACTGGTAGAACTATGTAGAAAAAAGAGCCATTCTTGATTCTCCACAATTCTCCAGATTGTAGAAGTAGTTACTGGTGATACTAGGTTAGCCTCAGACATTGCAGAACTTTCTTTATAGACACATGTACAATGAGCACAATACTCAAGGCTCCAGGCCATTCAGAAGAAAAGGAAGTTTTACAGCTTCTTAAACATGAAAGCATGCTTGCAACTTCTAGCTTGCAGCTGATATATGTTTGAGAATATCTCAAACCCTTTAACAGTCAGCATCTCTCAGTTTAGTCCTCTTTTTTTTTTCTTATAAAATGAGTTAGTCCTGTTGGATAATTTTTTTTATTAGAAATTTTTAATGTATATCATAATGTGATTCATTTTGACATGCTTTTCGTTGTGACAATTTTCATATATGCAATTTGATAAGCATTATACATATAGGTTACCCCTTACCCTCCTCTATGTTTCCCCCCTCCCCCCTTCCTATCTAAGTTTCCCATCCAAGTCTTCTCTATCTTTTACTATATAGTATTTTTCTATATGTCCTTGGGTTC